>JANQBM010544865.1:0-16780 GCA_025594535.1 Erythroxylum domingense | reverse complement strand
AACCAAATGGATGAAAGTAAGATATATTAGGCTTGCTTCCATTCCATAACTCATATGGAGTTTTATTCAACAATGGTCACAAAAATATTCTATTTTGAATATAACAAGCTGTATTTACAACTTCTACCTAGAAATACTTAGGAAGGTTCATTTCACAAAGCATAGTTCTTACCATTTCCTGAATCGTCCTGTTCTTTCTTTCTACAACTCCATTTTTTTGTGGAGTTCTAAGAGCAGAGAAATTATGGAAAAATCCATTCTCTTCATAAAACATTCTAAATTTTTCATTTTCAAATTCTCCACCATGATCACTTCTAATTCAAACAATAGAAATTCCTTTTTCATTTTGTAACTTTTTAGAAAGAACTTTAAAACATTTAAAAGACTCATCCTTATGTGACAAAAATAATATCCAACAAATTATAGTGAAGTCATCAATAATTATGAGACCATACTTCTTTCTACCAAGACTCAATGTCCTAGTTGGACTAAATAAATCTATATGTAACAATTCTAGAGGTCTAGACAAAATTACAATATTTTTAGAAGAAAAAGACATTTTAACCTGTTTTCCTTTAAGACAACTCTCATTAAAGAAATCCTTGTTAAAACTTATTTTTTGTCAATCTCTTACCAAATCATGTTTAATCAACTTGGAAATATGTTTAAAACTAAGATGATCTAGCTTTTTATGCCAAATCAGTTTTTTCTCATCTATTGATATAAAACAAGAAATATTTTGACTTTGCAAATCTTCTAAATCAATCTTATAAAGATTGTTTCATCTTTTAGCATAAAATAATGTGGAACCGTCCTTGTTTTTGACTACACAAGAGTTTTGACTAAAGGATACTTCAAAACCAGAGTCACATAATTGACTTACACTAATCAAATTATGTTTTAAACCTTCAACTAGCAGAACATTATCAATAGATGCAAAGGAATCTTTACCAATCCCTGCTGATTGTCTCCAAAAGTTACTGATCCTCCCTTCTTATTTTGAAGATCCGGGAACATAGACCTTCTTCTCGTCATGTGTCGCGAGCATCCACTGTCCAAATACCTTTGGTGCTGGCTATTTTTTCCAAGGAAGGAAATCTACAGTAGATATTATTTTCTTTTTAGGTACCCAAATTTTCTTGGGTCCTTTAGGGTTAGTCTTATAATTATTCATGGAATGATAAAAAGAAGACTTGTGAAATTTCTTTCTATAAGGAACAAAATTCTTTTTGTAATGAGTATTGCTTTTAATAAACCCTAAACCACTCTTATCATTAGGGTGTCGATAATTTCTAATCATGTCATTCATTTTCTTCGTACTTTCAATAAAGGTTGATAAATCTACTGAGAGAGAATTAATCCTTTGTTTCAACTGACTAATTTACTCAGATCTATCAATAGATACTTTTTTCTTCATATCGTCTACTTGTTTCTTAAGACAGAAGTTTTCTTTTTCTAACACTTCCTTGTTCTTCAAGTGTTCAAAAAAATTTCTTTTTAATGATCTATACTGCTTTAGTATAACATTTGAATCTTCTAACAATTCTAAATATGCATCTTGAAGTTTATTAAAGTTAGAAGTTACCTCCTTGTCACCCTTTTATTCAGCTACCAAGCATATATTGGCTTGCTCTGATACTTCTGAATCAGAATTAGATTCGGATGAACCTAAATCTTCCCAAGTTGCCATCATACTCTTTTTATTTCCTTTATTCTTCTTCGGTTCTCTTCTAAGAAACGGACATTCAGACTTATAGTGTCCCGATTTGTTACACTCATAGCAAATGATAGAGGTCTTCTCATTCTTGGCTTATTCTTTGCTATTTTTCTTTAAAAAAAATTTACTTCCTTTTTCTTTCTTTTTCCATATCCTTCTGATCTTTCTTGAAATGAAAGATAATTCTTCATCATCTTCGCTTGAATCGTGATCAGATTCACTGCTATCATCATTCTTGACTTCTTCAATCTTTAATGCTTTTGACGATGAACTTTTATTTCTCTGAATCTTATGATTTTTCTGACTAGCCTTTAAAGCTATAGATTTGTCTCTTTTAGGTTTATGTTCAGCATTAAGCTCTACTTCATGTGTCTTCAAAAAACTAAGCAATTTGTCTAGCTTTAATTTGCTTAAGTCCTTGGCTTCTTATATTGCAGTGACTTTAGGTCTCCATCTTTTCGGCAGACTTCTGAGAATCTTCCTGACATGGTCTTGATTATCATAAATTCTTCCAAGAGCTTTAAGTCCATTAACGATAGTTTGAAATTGTCTAAACATCTGATCAATAGACTCATCTCCTTTCATTTTAAACAGCTCATACTAATATATAAGAATACTGATCTTAGACTCTTTCACCTAGTTTATGCCTTCATGTGTGATGGATAGAGTGTCCCACATCTTCTTCGCAGTTTGGCATCCATGAACTTTATCATATTCACTTCTGCTTAAAGCACAACTCAAAAAGAACTTGGCTTTTGAATTTAGTTGAAATCTAACTTTGTGATCAGCTGACCATCTATTACGAGGAATGGTATTTCCTTCATCATCTATTGGTACGTATAGTCCATTCTCGATGATATCCTAAAGATCAATGTGTGTGGATTCTATGAAAATTCGCATCCTATCCTTCCAATAATGATACTGTTCACCATTGAATGCAGGAGGTCTTGTGATGGAGGCACCTTCAGCTATAAAAACATGTGATTCAACCATGGATCTTTGTCCTCACTTTGTAAAGGTGATTCTTAAAAACCGAGCTCTAATACCAATTAAAGTAAATCACAAGTTAATATAGAATTTACATACAATATGCGATATACACATGCAGGGGGGTTGAATTGTGTAATCTTTTCGTGAATACAAAATCTTTAATATTTCTTGTTAAGAACTTCTCTAACTTGTTAAAAGAATACCACGAAAGTTATACAAAACTAGTTACGTATTTAAATTGCAAATAACTTCTATATACTTGTCTAAAAACAAAATAGAATAAAGTAAAATGATAGAAGATAGATGCTGTGATTTTTATACTGGTTCACCCCAAAGCATGGGCTACATCTAGTCCTCAGAATTTGTTTGAGTGTTTCACTATACTTCAACAATTTACAAGTATTCTTTCTTCCCTTCCAGAGCCTCTTCAGGTCTTTGACACAAAGTATTCTTTCTGCTATCTTTGCCTCTCCAGGCTCTTAGCCTTTTCTTTCTCCTAGTAGAAGGATATTGTGACCTTTTGTTACAGTAGAATTTGCTCTCTAGTATCGCACTTTTGAATACATAATTTTTCTTTGTAAGTATACACTTGAAAGCTCAAAAGATTAATAATTGTTCAATCTTCGATTACGACTAGTATATATAGCCTAGGTCTCCAACTACTTCTTGATTCTTGATAACTGCTTCTTGAATCTTGTAAAACTATTATCCAGTTGAGATTTGTAACTAACTCCAACTAACTAACTGTCCAACGTACTAGCGTATCTTCATCTTTGTATCGTCTGTGTTTTCCTTTTCTTTTGTTTTTTCATTTCTTCTGTATCTTGTGCTTCTTTCACTTCTTCTGTATCTTCTACTTCTTCTGTGTTTTCACTTCTTCTATATCTTCTGCTTCTTCTGTGTTTTGTGCTTCTTCTGTGTTTTGCTTCTTCTAAGTTTGCCACTTCTTTTGTGTTTTGTACTTCTGCACACTTAACACGCTTATCAAAATAGTTCATTTATTTATAATATTATTATTATTTGATTGTCACCAAAATTAATAATCGTGAAGTCCTCTTAACTTAACACTAATCTTAACATGTGCCTTGGCAACAATATCTCGAAGTTTCATATTATAGGACTTCAAGATTTCAGCTCGCCATAGATGATGTTGGTTCACGAATTCAGGATAGTAGACCATGAATCTATTGCACTGAACTCTATAGTAATTAGCTATAGTCAAAACCAAATAAACAATTCGTAAGTTATTGTTCCTCTTTTGTCAAGAAGCAATAATTGCATTAAAGATGTGGGTGTTTGTGTAAACTGGGATGCTATAGCCCATGCTCCATAACAAGAAAAGTTCCTTCACCGAACACTTGTTGGTTTCCATTTTGTCAAAAACAGTTTGACATATGAATTTATACCTCAACAAGTGTTAATGGCTCCTGATGATGTTGATGTGTGCATTCTTATTGTGAAAACGCTCTAACCCAGTTAATTCAGTCTAGTAGGGGTGACACAAAAATCATCGTGTTAATCCACTACAGACGATTTGGGGAAACTATAAAATTCATACAAAGTTTTGTAGTTAAGCTAATAAAATTGTCCCTGTAACCTAAACCAAAATTCCCTAGGTTTATTGGATTCGAATTGAAGGGATGTTAAAAATTCTAAGGTAAGTTCTTCATAAATTGGGTATTGAAATTGAATAAACTGTACCCATTGAATTCTCTTAGCTAAATTTTTGACCTTGTCTCTCAATTCTGGTCTATATAAAGTCTCAAAATGAAAATATTTAGGAACTATAATTTTTTTATTACGAAGAGAGTGAAAGTGGTTACCTTCTACGCGTGAGAAGATCATGAAAGGTATTCTATAAGCAACTGCCCTATTCCTTCACCCTCGTCCTGAGACTTAATTTCATCTTGATGATTGATAACACTTTGCTGACTACTTAATGCGTAACATTCTGGCTTTCAAGTAGGTAGAAGTTGGAAGAGAATGTAAGTTTGGAATTTGATTAGAGAGAAGTGAGAGTGTTTGGAGGTTCTAAACTTAGATAGATAAAGTTAAAATGAAAGTGAGTGAAAAAGTGAAGTAAGAAATAAATATATCGGTGAATGGATGGTAAAATGGTAAAAAATGAAACTAAAATTCGCTTATCCCTTTTTACCTTGCAATAGGCCACAATTATGGCCTGCAATTTTTCCACCAATTTTTATTTTTTTCCTTCTATACTTTCCCGAAATCACTTCTTAACTCTTTATAGATCTTTCACCTTTTGATTGCTTACTTCCTCGATTAAATAATTCTTGTCAAAGTCTTATGCCTTCTCAATTTTTTTGGAAATAAAATAATATAATTATGGAATTCAAACTATCTAAAAATCAAAGGAAATAAGATCAAATTAACAATCCATTAGTTTCCTCCCTTTTAGTGCTTTATTTAACGTCAGTAGCTCAATGATCTTCTTGTGCTTATGGTGGTTCTAATGAATAGTGCAATGGTAATGCAGTCATCGACCTTACCATTTACACATAAGCTACTACGTCTTGGGCTCCACCTTCCTTCTGCTCCACCTTCCTTCACCTTCTCCTTTGTGATTGTTTCTTTCTAAACATATTCCGAGGGTTCTCAACATCTTCCCATTGTTCTTAAACTTCGGTTTCATTGATATTAACTAGAGGTAAGGGAGAACTATTATCTTTCTTGAACACAATAAATGTTATTTGGTTTTCTCCAACTCTCATAGTTAGTTCACCCCTACCAACATCAAATATTGAGCGAGCAGTAGCCAAGAATGGTTGTCCAAAGACCATATGAGTTTCCACATCTTTTATGATATCCAATATAAAGAAGTTTGTGGGGAAGGTAAAAATACCAACCTAAATTTGAATATCCTTAATAATTCCCTTTGGTCGATGAACTATTATGTTCACCATCTTCACTAGCATTTTTGTGGGTTCTAACTCTTTTAACCTCAATTTTTGACTAAAAGCATTGGACATCATATTAATACTCAGTCTCAAATCTATGAATGCCCTGTCTATTTTAACTTCATTGATACTGCAAGGAATGTAAAAATCCCTTGGGTCCTCTTTCTTCTATGCTATATTAGGGTTTTCTTTTGCTATACACTCCTTAACCTTCTTTTTAACTGATTCCTTTAGCGTGAGCCTCATTTTTAGATGTTCTGTTATGTCCACAACCTTGTTTAATTTAACCTTCTTAGAATTCCTCGTCGCTTTACTTTAAAATGACTTTAGCTAAGTTAAAATAGGGTATAGAAATTTAGGTCGAGGTTCCTTGATTGGCTTAATTACGAGCTCACTTGGAAGGAATTCGATAATTATTTGTCCTTCTTCATTATCCCTGTTTTCTTTCAAATGTTTAAGTTTCTTTTCCTAGGTCTGAGTAATGGCCATGATTCGTTCCTTTGGGTTCGACTCAGTATTGTAAGGAAGGGTTCCTGCATTTTGAGTAAATATTGCCTCCTCTATTTGACCTACTTGGACATCCAGATTATGTATTAAAAAGGAGTGGTTCTTAGTGACTTGCTTGAATTTGCTTTCAAGCCTCCTATGTGCATCCTCCATGCTATTGATTTTATCTAAAATCCTATCCAACTTGGATTCCATTAAGCTTGGTCTATCTTGTTGCAAGCCTGGTTATCCTTGAGGTCTAAAGTATCCTATAGCATTGTTCGTTCACATGAAGTTAGGGCATTCTTCCACTCGGGGTTGTATGTGTTAGATTAAGGATTGTTTACCCCTCCTTGTCCATAAGCAACTATTATTTTCCATCTCCTCCATCAACTCTTTTGCTTCATCTACCGACTTTATCATCAGTGATCCTCCTGAAGCAACTTCAATCATCCCTCTTGTATGTGGTGTTACTCCATTATAAAATGTTTACAACAAGAATTCCTTAGGTAATATATAGTGAGGGAATTTTTGTTACAAATCCTTATATCTTTCCCACACTCCATAGATCGATACCCCATCACTTTATTAGAAGTTGGTAATCTCCTTGATAATCTTCATGGTCCTAGTAAAGGGAAATACTTATCTAAAATGACACGAACTAGTTGATCCCAAGTTGTGACATTGGCTGGGCTAAGAGAATGATATCAAGCCTTTGCTCTATCTCTTAAGGTAAAAGGAAAGAGCCTAATTCTTATTGCATCCTCTGACATCTGATGGTACTGAAAGGTATCATAGATTTTAAGGAAATTCACTATATGTGCATTGGGATCTTCATTCATTAGTTCATAGAATTGCACATTCTATTAAAGCATGTTTAGGAGGGGCTGGTTTAATTTCAAAAGAAGCTACTTGTATGAGTGGCCCAGCTACTCGTTGGTTAGCTGCATTGAACCATAAAGGTTCGTTGTTAACATCCTTGGTTCGCTCCATGATCTAAAACTTACTGAAATTCCTTGGCCATTATTGATTTCACGATTTCTTCTTTTTCTTCACGTTGAGCTTTCTTAATTGATCATTCTAATCAAGTGATATCTAACGCTAAGAGTGTAACTACATGACTTGAACTTCTTGTGTGTGTTCGTGTAAGAGCGCGAATTCAGAAATAAAGAGAAAGAAAGAACAAAAAATAAAAACTAACTAAAACACCTTAAATTAAAGAATTAAACTATTTACATCCCTAGCAATGATGTCAAAAACTTGATCAGGTGTTTGATGTGTGTAAGTTTTAATATAAATACCCTCTATAATCTATAAGTGCACGGTTTGTTAGCGTAGTACCTAAGGTATTGATCCCACGAAGAGGGATAATGTAATCCTAAAATCTAACGTCAAATTAAATCACAAAAATTCAAAATATAATGAAACTAAAATAGGAATTCAATTTAATCAATCAAATTAAGAATCAAACAAGAAAATACTAATTATTTAGCAGTTGCAACACACACGAAAAAATCAACCTAAGGAAATTATCAAATGAGAGAAAGGGAATTTTACCTATGCTTAACACTAACGTAACTGATTATGAATTACCATATTATTGATTCTAGACGATCTTAGGTTGATTACTCTCGCTTGAGTTATAACTATTAACCCTAAATTATAAACCCTAATTAGATTATGGAAGTTTCAATCTCTCAATTAACAACCTATCCAAAACCTTAATTAGTTCTGAAGTTCTCTAATAAACTATCAAAAACCTATGCAAGATCTCTCTTTGCACAATTTACCAATTTGATTTAATCTTATCCTATTAAATCACCTAACTCTTGTTAGGCAATTTAATTATTTTTCATTCAATTCACCCTCTCATTTTATTATCGAATTATGCACTTCTAGAATTAAACCACAACAAATCCAATAACACATCAACATTTAAATTTCAATAATTAAAGATAAAACTTCAAATGTGAGTTTAGAACATACTCAACATTCAAAAATCCTATAATCAAACTGCTATTCCAATTCTATACAATAATAAAATTGAAAATAAACAGAAAATCCGATCTAAATGAATGATGGCATTGATGTCGGGAAACTCTTGATCCAGGAAGTATGTCGAGTTAGCTTCTTCTCCACTTCTCTCTTCCTTCTTCTCTTTCTCAATCTCTCTATGAATTCTCTCTAGGGTTTCTTTAAGGCTGCCGATGTCAAAATCTCTCTTTGCCTCTTTGTCTTGTTCTTTCAATATTCCCTTGTGTTTTGAGCAGTCTTAAAGTTTTTTGGGGGTCCAAAAAGTCTACAAAATCCCTCTAAACTTTAATTTCTTGAGTGTCTGTGCGTCTGCTAGACGTAGGCCACAATCATGGCCCACATTTGAGCCTTCTATCATTGTGGTATGCAAGCTATAATCGTGGGCGATGTCCTGGACTTTTAGCATTATTGTGGCATGTGGGCTATGATCGTGGGCTAACTCTTATACTTTTGTTATGAACATAGCCTATTGCACCACGATTGTAGGCCATTGTTTCATCCCGAATGTCTTTGAAACTTCTCCTTTCTTCGATGTTGACCATGAAACACTAAACACATCAAGGAGCCTTAAAAACATAATATTTAGGTCAAAAACTTGTATTATCCCATAAAAACACTTAAACAGAAATAATTAACAAACTTACACAATTTTAACCTAAACACATACTAAACGATTTAATTAACAATTAAATACATATCAAACTAAGCCTTACAACATGATAAAATTTACACTTATCACCTATTTCGTACAATTTTAGGGGGAAAAACTAATAATGAATAACTTTACCAAACATATGCATTTTCTCCTTGATACTTTTATTTAAATAAATCTTATTTTCTTTCTTTTCCTTTTTCTTTTTCTTTTTATTTTTCTTTTTCTTTTTCTTTTGCTTTTGCTTTTCTCCTTTTTTTTCTTTTTCTTTCTTATTTTTCTTGATAAAATTGAAAGAAGCTACATTAACATTTGGAATTCATTGATAAGAGATAAAATGATGTTATAATCATTATAACTAACCCACATATATGCACACCCCTACACTTATAGTTTTGTGCATCCATAGTCATAAATAATTAAAAAAAGCTCCACTAGTTTTAAGGCTTAGGTAGGACAATTGGTTAGGTTTAAAGCATGTAATATAGTTACCATAAAAAGAAAGGCTAATAAAGGTCAAGGGGGCTTAACATAGGGAAATTTCATATCCAACGGTAGGTTATTTGGCTAATGTAACTTGTGAAAAAAAGAATGCCTATATCATTTCCATATTAATGCAAGTGATAAAAATGTGGTCTTAAACGGAAAATCAGAACAAATTCAGGATGTACTTGTCATAAAGGTCACATATAAACAAAAGACAATGAGACTGATATGAATGTGTCATTCTATAAAGGCTCAAAATCTCACTGGCTTATGTCTACTACTAGCCACTACTTTCCTGAAGACAATGTATATTGACCAATCACAAGAGAAAAAGTACATGCTCAAGTTTCCATGGATTTTCTAGTCTATGCACTATTTAATCATGACTATTTAATCCTATAAGCAATAGAGATAAAGAAAATGTTTGTTTGTTTGTTTGATTCTCTCTTTATTTTTTTAAAACTTAACATCATGGCAGAAACAAACAAACTTTAAAACATATATACATATAAGAAAGAAATACAAAAATGTAAAGGAAAAGAAATAAACTTCCCTTGGGTTGCCTCCCAGGAAGTGCTTTTGTTTATTGTTGTTCGTTTAACTCCTTGTTTTCCTCATCATGTGACAAAATTATGATCTTTAAGTGTCATAGTTTGTGTTTTCTCTACTAAAGGTTCTTCAGGATAGGGCCTAAGTTGATGACCTCTCAAATTTAGCATCTTCCCTATCTTCAAACTCTTAATCTCTACTGAGTCCCTACATTCTTCAAATATTTTGAATATATCTTCACCCTTTTCTTCCTTGTCTAATTTCCCCAATCTGTTAGGTAAATGTTAAGGGCTAGTCTTAATAATAATTATAGACTCAGTACTCACTTTTGAGCTAAATTATATATCTTTGTCTCCTTTGAACTCCTTCTCCACTTCTTCTTCAAAAGAAATTCCTTGAGTACTCCTCTCAAGATTATCAAGCTCATCACCACTCTATACAATTTTCGCACTAATGTTCCTTAGGTACACCTTGCTTTGAGATGGTTATGTCTCCTTGGTTTGTAATGCTAGGAAATTGATATTTACCATCGGCTGACCCATCTAGCTTACCAAACTCTGGATTCTAAAACTTGTATCCTGCTAAAATTAAAAGGTGTTAGTAGCAAAAGACATAACTAAATATTCCAGATATGTACCTGGGTTGGAATAAGAGGCTTCTGGTATATACGAGAATTGTTATGCATCTTATAGCTCATGTAGGAAGTAGTCTTGTTGGACATCCGATCTATAACTAAAGTTTAAATGACCACTCCAAACTTGGTTATAGGATTGAGAATATAAGTTATAGGAAAATTTTCCATCAATAGCAATGATAATATCCAGTAGCGACATACTCCCTTCATTGTTTTCATTTTATATACAAACACAAAAGAAGTGAAAAGATAAAGAAATAAATATAAAAACTAATTGGAAACAAGTATATTCAAAACACCAATTAAAATCAAGAACAAAAACTAAAAAACCACACTCCCTGATAACAACACCAAAACTGATAATGCATCGTAATATTAAGAAAATAGCTAGAATTAAAACTATAATTAATGATGAGTCTAGCTCGATCCCACAGAGAGTGTATATAAAGCTTTTGAAATGAAAAGAATTGGTGTTTAAGATATGAGGAGCTTGGTTTAATTCCAAATAAGAAAATAAAGTTAAACTAAACTAACAAGAAATTAAATAAATTTAAACTAAATTAACAAAAGAAAAATAAATCAAACAACATAAAAATGAGAAAAGTGATGAATACGCTAGGGATATAGTCGTCGGTTTAATCTTAACCTACACACAGTTAAGCATACTCCATTGAATTGTTATTCTTATACCTCTTCCGGTAACTATTAATCATAGGTTAACAGTAAGCTCTATTAACCCCATTTTTCCCTTGGGTCATTTTCAATTTAAAAAAACTTTTTAACTAAGCCTAAACATCAAACAACCAAGAACAAGCTCTCCATATTTAGTCGAATAGTCGCATTACAAGTTAGGAAAGTAGATTAATCAAGGTAAGAACCACAGAAGCTTAGATCATTTGACCAAGGTTACGTTACCCCTAATGATTTAAAATAATTAGTAATCACTAGTAGCTACTAATGAAACCAAAATTCAATGATTATGTATTGTATTAAAGATTCTAGTAATGGGTCTACATAAAAACAATCCATTCAAATCATTCTTACACAATACCCAACTCAATAAGCATAAAATAACAAAAACAACACAATGTAGATATGACCAAAATGTGTCTCTAATTACAGTTTGACCTTTGAACTAAGTCGGGAAAGCCTAGCCTTCCATTGGTCTCCAAAATCTACATGCTACCCTAATTTTTGTCCGAAAATGATTCGTCCCTATTTTTGTCATCAAAATGTTCTATTTATAAAAAAAATTAGGTTTCAAGGTAGCCTAGATCGTGAAAGCCACAGCAATGCACTTTGAGTCAAGGTTGTGAATTTTGAGTCATGGCAGTGGCTCTTTAATGCACGACCATGAATTTTGATATCTAAATCATAAAGTTCATGGCTATGAACTTTGATACATGGTTGTGAGCTTTGCATTGCATTATATATCTTCTTGTTCTATAAATACAATTAAGTGTGCATCTCAAGAAGACGACTCAAAGAATGTTCTTTCACTCATAGCTCTTACGCTTCCAAATTGTAACTAAATACAAATATGAACCAAAATGAGTTTCTTAAGCAATTCATAACACTAATCATTAAGTTTTATGGAATAAATGTAAAATCAATTAAGCACATATCAAGTTCCCTCACATTTAGGTTTTGATTGTCTTCGGGCAAAACAACAAAATCAAAGTTACAAACTAAAACACTTATACATTTTCCATATTTTCTAAGAATAAATGGTCATAAGCAAAGAGAAATAACTTCTAAAATCGTAATAAGAACTCAACATTCAATGCTTCTACTCATGAACAACCAATCACCATTCCCAAAAACTGAGCAATCTAATGATAGACTTGGATAAATTATATGTAAATGACATTGATCCATAGGTACACTCAAACACCATTCATGATTATGACAGTCCACAACATTGAAATCATTTCATTTCTCCACTACTAAGATTCACATGCATAATTATGAACTAAAGGACTTTGTTCAAGGTTGTAATATTTGTAAGGATTAATGTGAGATGTATTTCGATAGTGTAGTGTAAAAGCCATCAAAGCTAGTGAAACAAGAGAAACACTCAATATGACTTCAAGCTCAAAAACTAACATTTACTCACAACTGTGTGCATTAGCTATGATAAATGTAAAAACTATGCTCCATATCTTAGATTTAAGCTCTCACACCATAAACCTCATGAAACATAACCGGTTAAAAGGGATCACTCATAAAAATCGATGATAACAACACATCAAAACATCATCTACCTTATATGCATCATACTCAAATCACCCATTCCATATAACTTTAGGAGGAAAAACTAATAATCAATAATTTTGAAAAACATATGCATTTCATTTTTAATACTTTTATTTAAACAAATCTTTTTTTCTTTCTTTCCTTTTCATTTTCTTTTTCTTTTGCTTTTGTTTTGCTCCTTTTCTTTATTTTTCCTTCTTCTTTTTTGTCAATAAAAATTGAAAGAAGCTACGTCAACATTTGGAATTCATTGATTAGAGATAAAATGACATTTCAATCCTGATAACCAGCCTATATATATGTACACCCCCATACTTATACTTTTGTGCATCCATAATCATTGACAATTAACAATTGCTCCACTAGGTTTAAGACTTAGATAGGACATGTGATTAGGTTTAAAGCATATAATGTGGTTAGCACAAAAAGAAAGGCTAATAAAGCCCAAAGGGGCTTTATAAAGGGTAAATTCATATTAAATGGTAAGTTATTTGGCTAATGTAAGTTGTGAAACAACGAATGCCTATATCATTTCCATGTTAATGCATGTGATAAAAATGTGGCCATGAATATAAAAATCAAACTAAAGTCAGGATGTACATATCATGAAGGTCATACATAAACAAAAGACAACAAGATTTATATGCATCTGTCAGTTTATAAAGGCTCAAAATCTTACTAGCTTGTGTCTACCACTAGCCACAACTCTTCTAAAGACAATGTATATTGACCAATCACAAGAGTAATTAAGCACATATCATTTTTTTCATCATTCTGTTCGAAATCAAGAAAATGCTCAAAATTATGGATAGATACAATACAAACAAAGCAACTTCTGCTCTATACAATTTTTAGGAATGAATCTTAAGATATTTGTTTTCCAATTCCAATTCTCCACTACAATTTGGAATCTAATTTTGAAGATATGCAATTTACACTGTATGAGAACCAATGTACAGACATTGTTGAAGGGACATATAAGACTTAATTTTAAAGCAAAGGGAAGCAAAATATATATTAAAAATATATTTAGTTTTATAATTTATGTGACATAGAGGGAAAGGAACCATAGAATATTTAAGTCAATAACTTAAACTAAAAAATTTCAACTTAAAGGCACTTAAATTTATTAACAAAATTATTTTGGCTAAAGAGTGCAACTCTATGATCAATGATGTAATAAAGGTTAAATGGAACCTCTTATAGTTACTAAGCTTTTCTGGTCCTGTATCAAACATGGTTATAACATCCCATTATCCCACGATTAGGGTTAGAACACTAGGATACTGTATATGAGTGTTTATTGAGAATTTAGAAGTGCATTTCATACATCATATGGAATACACATATAAGTGAATAATGTTGAAGCTCCTTAAAATAATTATACATGCATTCATTGACATTTTTCGAGTATAATTGATTTTAATGTGATTAAAATGTGAATTGTGGATTATTTGACTTGAAAATTGAATTGGTATATATTACAATTGATTTATTATTTTTGGTGATATTTTAGAAATTTATCAAAATTTTGGTGTATCTTAGTCTAGGGAAAAATGTAGAAATAAGAGAGAAATGGAAGTGTGACATTTGGTAGCTTAGTTGAAGGATAAATGGACTAATTATAGAGTGACAAATGGACCTATTAATGTGTGACATATGGACCAATAGCTAAGAGATAAATGGTAGCTTTACATTGGTGAAAAATGGTGGACATGTATTAGAGACATGTGTGAAGACACAAATGAGTCACCTAAGTTACGTTTTTGGGCAAGGAAGTTTATGCAACTCCCTTGTTGTTCACCACCGAAAACATCATCTTTTTCCTTTCTCTTCATCACCGAAACACCTAGCTAGGTATTTTTGTGTTATTAGCTTATCAATGTTACACCTTACAAAGTCTTCAACCATTTGAGGTTTTTGATTGTTGCTAAATCCTTGTGTTTTTTCCATCCACTGAAATCTCTTATTTGCTCTCCCCATTTTTGTAATTTTGCTGAAGGATTTGAAGGTTAAAACAAGTAAGTTATGGTTTGAGTTTTATAGTAGAGTAAATGACATTAAGGTGAGGTTTTAATATATGTAATTAGATGCATGCATGAGTGATCTATGTTTCTATGCTTGTGGATTGATGCATGCGTGAATGGTGAGGATGCATGTGTGGGTGGTGAAGGAAGACACAAATTTAGTTATATGATTAACAAGATGAAGGATTGTGGTAATTGGAGTTACACGAAGAGTAGTGAAATGTAGAAAATCTAATATGGAAAAATTTGGAACTAGGTTCTGATTTTGAGTGATGATCATTCATGAATTTGTGAATTGTGACTAGAGAATTATGAACTGGAAATGTAGGTTTAACCAAATCATCAACTTGAAATGATAGAGAAATGATAGGATTTTGGCAATGAAGTTTGCTAGAGTATGTTATATGTAGTGTTTTTACTAAACATGCATTGGTATTTTGGATATAACTTGATTTTTGAATATCCAAATTAGATGGATTTTCATTTAGAATAAACTAGAAACATATGGCTACAATGTTCATGTAGAAGTCTAATTTAAATTCTGTGACTAAAGGTTTTGAAATTTAGCTTCAAGTTGAGCTCTTCCATAAGAATCAGAACTATCCTTGACATAAATTGCATCCTGTTTTATCGAATAAATTGTATTGATTTAAGCTGAATCAGACTAAGTTGTCTTCATAAAAGTTGTAGCTTATTCTCTTATATTTCTATTAGTATATAGTTTGTAAATTTTGGATATCGAAATTGATAGATATGTTACAAGTTCTACTGCACATTAGGGATGCACGATCATTCTCATGCACGATCATGCTCTAACTCTTCAATTATGGGAGTGCACGATGGTGCACTAACATTACAAGTAGGGGAGTGCACGATAGTGCACAAGCACGATCATGCACTAATCCTTCTACCATAGGAGTGCACGATCGGCCACATGTATGATTGTGCATATGCCAAAATTTCAAATGTGCGCAGTATGTAGTATTTTGAGCTTAACTCATGGAATACTAAACCAAATTGAATGATTTTTGTTAAGTTTGAAACTTAAAACTTAGAGGAACATTTTATTAGAAAAACTAAAGTAAAAACTTATTGTTTAAAAACTTCAGTTTCTAGGTCAAAATAGTCATAAAAATCTGACCCGAAATCTGCCTGAGAAAATATGGAGAAACATGCAGGAAAAGGATTATGGATAACGATTTTTTTTCATAGAAATGTTTTGATTATTCAATAGTTGAACAAACCAATTCTAGGCTATTTCCATATGAGTTATTAAGGTTTAATCTAGCTTAAATTAATTTAGTTGTTTTTAAGTGAAAGGATTAAAGTGAGTAAAGTGTATTATGGATTAAAGAATGATTGGAAGGTGTTGTAAATTCATTATAAGGTGTATTAAGGAAACATACCCCAAAATTTATCATTGAACATGCATATTACATGGTACATTTATAAATGTATTTATGATTGATTATTCATATGAAAATGCACATGAGTGATATATAAATGTATGTGTTTGCATATAGAAGAACATGTTGAGTGATTGCTTCCAAACATTGTCGGGGCGTCAAGGCAATAAGTTAAAGGGACCATTTGTGAGTAACCTAAGATGGTATCACCTTAATTGTTTGTTTCACTTCTGAATTGATTTTACATATGATGCTATGTACTGATTTCCAGACATAAAATGTTTGAGGCATTTCATGCATGAATAATACATTGGAAGTGTTCCTTGAATGTGAATATGATTGATTACATGTATTCTCAACTTATATGTTGAATGTCAAACCTGTTGGAGTTATATAAATATAGTGCCATTGAAAGAAAATGTATTTACATGTCTTTTTCAGTTACAGTTCTGTAATGGAAATTATTAATAAAATAAAAGAGTTTAGTTTTGATGAACATTATATATCTAGTCATAAGGTACCAAGATTCTTTTGTAAGTAATATACATATAGAGATGTATGGGAAACATGTATATTATTAGAATCTAAATTAATGGATTCATAGTTGAATAATCAAGTTGGTTGC
>JANQBM010544756.1:0-16780 GCA_025594535.1 Erythroxylum domingense | reverse complement strand
AAGAGAAAAGCTAGGGTTTGTGAAGATCTTGAAGATTTTGAAGCTTCAACAAGTAAGTATAAGCATGAACCTTTCTTGATTATCAGATGAAGCATATTTAGTGATAATTAGAGGTGAAAATGAAGTTGAATATGTGTAGGAAGTTGTTGATGAAAGGTATATGAAAATGTTTTGATCTTTTTGGTTGATGAACAAGTACAGCTTATGAATTGGTTTGTGAATGATATTGGGTTGAAATGAAGTTAAAAATGAAGTAGAAAAGATGGTTTAGGTTTAAGATGGGATTTATATGAAAGGTGGGAAGTTAAAATCTGGAAAATGAAACATGTTCTGCGTATGTTCCTATCAAAGTTCGCCGCGGACAACTTAAAGGATGAAGTTCGCCACGTCCAACTTTCCTTGATTCGCAGGGGCAAACTTATAAGGTTTTCACGTGAACTTTTCCTCTCTGGAAAAGTTCGCCGTGGTGAACTTTCCAGCACAGAGAATGCGTAGGAATTTTGGGTATAACATTTTCTCTAGTGATTCAAATGGAGTGATTTTTAAATTTTTGTAAACTAGAGACATAGGGCTACAAATTATATGCAGGAATTGAGTCTAAATTCAATCTCTAAGCATTTCAATTTCAGGATGGAGTTGGATATAGAATTATTGTTTTAGCATAAGAAAGAGTTTGAATTGTTAAGGTATGATTTCCGATTTCTAAACCCAATTGAATGGAATTTTGGTTATTGTTTAAGGAAATCAAGTGAGTCAAGAGAGGCAAGAGGAGCAAGAACAAAGACGTCCCTAAGCAAGTCTACAAGCAAGAAATTCAAGGTGGGTACATTTTTAAAATAGAGTAAATAAGCTACTTATTGTTTTCTTTGAATCAAAGAAGCTTAATGGTTTCAATTGCATTATAGATGTTGCATTTATTTGCTCTTGGTTGGATTCTGAAATTGTTATATGTTAGCTCCATGAATTGTGATGATGATTTATAAAAAGATTTTGAAAATGTTTCTTTTTGAAAATGTGCAAGTTTATGAAATCATGTTTTCGAAATACTTAATGTCTATAAAAAGCAAGTTTTCAAGAATTGCCATTTTGGACAACAAGTTTACAAGTCATGAATTATGTGTTATGTGGGATTGTGGTGGTCCCCTAAGTTTCGTCACGTGCACGTTGATTAAGTAAAGGCTTCTCCCGCCTATCCGTTAGTGGCATAGAGCTCCTTCATGGACTCCCTTAAGTTCACGGCTACACAAAACCCTTCTGGGAATTGTGTAGTATATTCTGTTTTGGATCCACTCGAACTATTCTGATGTGCTTATGTGCTTTTGAAATGTTAGCAGGTTTGATGCATACATGATTTATAATTGATCATGAACTGTTTGATAAAGTGAAATTTTGAGAAATAAGTGTTTGGTTATTTTCATGCGAAATTATTATGATTTCCAAAAAGGTATAATGGCAATAAGTTTTGAAAACGATTTTTCCTTGTTTCTCGATTATAAAATTGTTACCCATGAGCTTCAAGCTCACCCCCTCCCATTCCATCCCATCTTCAGGTGAAGAATATGAGATTGAGTGAAAGAGGGAGAAGGCATTGCTTCAAGTTGCATATTTTTGTATTTTAAGCTAGATTTTGTAACATTGAGGCTTTTAGTTACATTTCAAGTATTATTAGTTCAAGTATCTTATGTATTTTGAGATTATATGATATGGATGTATTGTGATTTGAAATGTCATTACGGCTATGTAAAAACTCTTATCTTTTGGTGTTAATAAATTATGAATTATGTGTGGATGTCATTGAGTGGAAATGTAAATTTGCGTATGGATAAGGTTGAGTTGAAATTAGGGATACCTGAGGAAGTAATTGATTTGAGATGATGAATTTTTGAACAGGAATTGTGGTTACATACAAGTAAGAGGTGTTATGGTATCAAAGCATAAAGATGAATCAATAATGGTTAAGGTGTTTTTTTTAATTGGATTAAGCTCACATTTTATGATATTCTGGATAGTTGGGCTCTGAAAATGAGGTCCAATAGTTGTGGTATCAGAGCGCTAGAATTATGATATTGTATGGGCATTTTTCGAGGTATATGCCAAGTTACATGCATTCCAGGGCGATTGTTAATAGTTTGAGTTGATAGAATTAGTGAGAAAATGATGATACTCTTTCATGATATGAGAAAATGAAAGTTGAGGATAATTAGAAAGGAGAAATAGTATATGGGTAAATATGACAGATAATGATTCAATGCAATTGTATTAGAGGATGTATTATTGAATATGACACCAATATTGTACTGTGGTGATATTTTTTGAAAGTGATATATATCCGAATGTACTGTTTGAGGAATATAGGGATATAAATATAAATGATGAGATTAGAGTGTACGAGCAGAATGCAAAGAAAACATACCCTTGTTATGATCTTAAGAAGAGGAAATTGGAATCAGAGTTATTGTTCGACTAATGCGACAAGAATTATGATCCACAGTAAGAAGATATTAGTGGAATTGAGATTAGAATTTCATAATGATTATGCATCAATAATTCTGAAGAGATTGAGGATATACATATGGAAAATGAAAAAGCGACAATAGGAAAATGAGACAGAAATGAGGAAAGAGTAAAGAGAGAAATATTGTCTAAGATCAATGGAGATCAAAGTATCATTTGTGTAAGATATAAAATGGTGATTTTTAGAAATAAATATATGGATAGAATGGTATTACTTTGATGATTCACACCTAAGCATATGCGATAGTAATTATGTTTATTACTTCATTAGGTTTTGGTGAATAAAACATTATGACCTTGTAAAAATTATAGAAATTTGGTCTTATTGAAGTACTAAGAATGGCTGATAATGTGATGATGATAATGGTTGATTGATAAAGATTGCATGAACAATATAGATGATAGTAGCAAGAAATCTTCTTTCGAAGAAGAATTTCATTAAATTAGGTTAAGCAGATCAGATAGTTTATATTAAGAATGATCAATGAAAAAACAAGTCAGAAATGAATATGTAATGCTTTGAAAGTGAGTATTGGAGTCCTATCCCTAATGGAGACTCAAGAATAAAATGTAGAATATGCTATTGAAAAAGTATTCATTTTGTTTGATGTAAAGTATCCAACTATATCAATGGATTCCTAAATTTGAGGAGACTTTAATTGCTAATATGAGGAGTATATAGGTCCATGTTATATTATGTGTAAATACGTTCGGGAGATACAAATTTGATCGGATGAATGTGTTACACACACAGGAAGTTAAGATTGAGAATAAATTGAGATGTGTGGACAAACTAGTGTGAATGAGAAAACATTATAATAAGTCAATGTGAAATATGAGGAAATTCAAAGAATGGAGAAAATCATTCAAGAAAGATAAATGAATTAGGTGGATCGATGTCAAAGACATGGAATACAGTGAGATAGACATAAGAGCTAAATGTACTGATGTTAAAGAGAAGTGAATTATGAAGCTAAAGATTAAATGTTTCTAAGAGTATCACCTTCCCAAGGTGTGCTTACATTGAGCACAAGGGGTGCTCAGGCTAGGATAAAGAATCAACTAAGCCTAAATTATATTGGTCCATATGAAGTTACTAAGAACCGGACCATTAACTTATGAGTTTGTATTATCAACAAAGATGTGTTATTGTGACTATGTTAAGAAATATTGATATGATATGATATTGGTGTTATCGACACAGGAAGAGGAAAAAAAATTTTGGTGAGTGATCTAAAGCATGATGAGGAACTGAACTAGTTAAGAAAGTGAATGACCAAATAAGGGATTGAAAGACCGAGTGAGTCTATTGATAATGGTCATTTAAAGGAAATTATTCGAGGGATGAAGTTAAATGGGAAACGGAGGAACATCCTGCCTTCTTAATCAATCATATAAGAATTTCGAGGATGAAATTCTTTTAAGAGGGGGAGAAATGTTAGCCCCCAAATTTTTTTATGTATTAAGCATGATTTAAATGAATTATGAGATGTTGACAGATTAGTTTTTGGAATTAATTGGATATGACAAGGTTAGTAGGATTTTATAACATGGGTAAATTGATAGAATTAAAGTATTAATGTTGTAAGATTGTATAAGGGCATTTTTGGCAAGACATTTAAGGTTAAAAGCTATAAGGCTTAAATGAAGGGTAAAGTGGACCTTTCACATCCACTAAGAGTATAAATTAGAAGAAGAAGAATTATAAAATGAAAAGAGAAAGAAGAGAGTGTCGTGGAAGGAGATTAAGAGAAGAGAAAAGCTAGGGTTTGTGAAGATCTTGAAGATTTTAAAGATTTTGAAGCTTCAACAAGTAAGTATAAGGATGAACCTTTCTTGATTGTCGGATGAAGCTTATTTAGTGATAATTAGAGGTGAAAATGAAGTTGAATACATGTAGGAAGTTGTTGATGAATAGTATATGAAAATGTTTTGATCTTTTTGGTCGATGAACAAGTATAGATTATGAATTGGTTTGTGAATGATATTAGGTTGAAATGAAGTTAAAAATGAAGTAGAAGAGATGGTTTAGTTTTAAGATGGGATTTATGTGAAAGGTGGGAAGTTAAAATTTGGAAAATAAAACATGTTATGCGTATGCTCCTATCAAAGTTCGCCGCGGCCAACTTTCCTGGGTTCACCGCGGTCAACTTATAAGGTTTTAACGCGAACTTTTCTGGGTCGCTGTGGTGAACTTTCCAACATAGATCATGCGTAGGTATTTTGGGCATAACTTTTTTTGTAGTAATCAAAATGGAGTGATTTTTTAATTTTTGTAAACTAAAAACATAGGGATACAAATTGTATGAAGGAATTAGGTCTAAATTCAGTCTCTAAGTATTTCAATTTCAGGATGGAATTTGGATATAGAATTATTGTTTTAGCATGAGAAAGAATTTGAATTGTTAAGGTATGACTTTCTGATTTCTAAACCGAATTGAATGAAATTTTGGTTATTGTTTAAGGAAATCAAGTGAGTCAATAGAGGCCAGAGGAGCAAGAACAAAGACGTCCCTAAGCAAGTCTATAAGCAAGAAACTCAAGGTGGGTACATTTTTATAATAGAGTAAATAAGCCACTTATTGTTTTCTTTAAATCAAGGATGCTTAATGGTTTCAATTGCATCATAGATGTTGCATTTATTTGCTCTTTTTGGATTGTGAAATTGCTATATGTTAGCTACATGAATTGTGATGATGATTTATGAAAAGATTTTGAAAATGTTTCTTTTTGAGAATATGCAAGTTTAGGAAATCATGTTTTCGAAATACTTCATGTCTATGAAAAGCAAGTTTTCAAGAATTGCCATTTTAGGCAACAAGTTTACAAGTATGAATTATGTGTTATGTGGGTTTGTGGTGGTCCCCTAAGTTTCGTCACATGCACGTTGACCAAGTAAAGGCTTCTCCCACTTGCCCGCTAGTGGTATGAAGTTCCTTCATTGACTCGCCTAAGTTCATGGCTACATAAGACCCTTCTGGGATTGATGTAGTACGTTATATTTTGGATCCACCCGAACCATTCTGATGTGCTTATGTGCTTTTGAAATGTTAGCAAGTTTGAAGCATACATGATTTAAAATTGCTTATGAATTGTTTGATAAAGTGAGAATTTTGAGAAATAAGTGTTTGGTGATTTTCATGTGAAATTATTATGGTTTCCAAAAAGATATAATGTCAATGTGTTTTGAAAATGGTTTTTGCTTATTTCTCGATTATAAAATTGTTACCCGCGAGCTTCAAGCTCACCCCCTCCCATTCCATCCCATCTTTAGATTAAGAATATGAGATCGAGTGAAAGAGGGTCAAAACATCGCTTCAAGTTGCATATTTTTGTATTTTAAGCTAGATTTTGTAACATTAAGGCTTTTAGTTACATTTCAAGTATTATTAGTTCAAGTATCTTATGTATTTTGAGATTATGTGATATGGATGTATTGTGATTTGAAATGCCATTAAGGCTATGTAAAAACTCTTATCTTTTGGTGTTAATGAATTATGAATTATGTATGGATGTCATTGAGTGGAAATGTAAATTTGTGTATGGATAAGGTTGAGTTGAAATTAGGGATACCTGAGGAAGTAATTGATTTGAGATGATGAATTTTTGAACAGGAATTGTGGTTACATACAAGTAAGAGGTGTTATGGTATCAAAGCATGAAGATTAATCAATAATGGTTAAGGTGTTTTTTTAATTGGATTGAGCTCACTTTTTATGATATTCTGGATAGTTGGGCTCCGAAAATGGGGTCCAACAAGGCCCAAAAGAAAAATGAGTTTGACCTAATGGTGAGTGACTGTACAAGTGAGGAAAAGAAAGTGGGATGTGCAGGAGAGAAGAGTTCAGGAAGAGAAAAGAAGAAAGAAAAGAAAGAGAGAAAAGTGAGCTTGATTGCTAAAGGAAAAGACTTGAGGAGAGTAACTACAGAGAAGAGAGCACTAGTAGTGGTGAGATATAAAGAGTGTTTAGTTTCTAACACTAACTCTCTTAAGGCTTTACCTAATGTTTTTGCTTCTCTTTTGTAGGATTATACTGATGTCTTTCCTCAGGAGATGCCTAAAGGACTTCCACCCTTGAGAGGCATAGAGCACCAGATTGATTTTGTGTCCGGAGCTCAGATTCTGAACCGCCTAGCTTATAGGAGTAATCCTGAGGAGACAAAGGAGCTTCAAAAGCAGGTGGTTGAGTTACTGTATAAGGGGCATATGAGGTAAAGCTTGAACCTTTGTACAATTCCTGTATTGCTAGTACCGATGAATGATGGGACCTAGAGGATGTGTGTAGATTGCAGAGTTGTCAACAAAATCACTGTAAAGTATTGCCATGCTATTCCTAGGTTAGATGATATGCTTGATCAATTGCATGGTGCATGTATCTTTACCAAAATTGATTTAAAAAGTGGATACCACCAAATTAGAATGAAACTAGGAGATGAATGGAAAACTATTTTCAAAACTAAATATAGGTTGTATGAGTGGTTAGTTATGCCATTTGTTTAACTAATGCACCCAACACTTTTATAATGTTGATGAATCATGTGTTGCGTGCATTTCTTGGAAAATTTGTGGTTGTTTACTTCGATGACATCTTGATATATAGAAATAATCTTGATGAGCATGTCATGCATGTGAGATGAGTTTTGAATGTATTGAAATAGGAGAAACTGTATGCGAACCTTAAGAAGTGTACTTTTTATATTGATAGGCTTATCTTCTTAGGGTTTGTAGTCAGTTCTAGGGGAGTTGAGGTTGATTAGGAGAAAGTGAAAGCTATCCTGGAATGGCTCCGAAGAGTGCTAGTGAGGTGAGAAGTTTTCATGAACTTGTTAGTTTCTTTAGGAGGTTTTTGAAAGATTTCTCTACCATTGTTGCTCCTTTGACTAAAATAGCCAAGAAGGAGAAAGGGTTTACATTGAGTGAGGAACAAGAGCATGCGTTTAATTTGTTGAAAAAAAATTATGTTCTACTCTTATTATGTGTTTACCTAACTTTGAGAAAGCTTTTGAGGTTGAATGTGATGCTTCTGGTATTAGTATAGGTGCTGTGTTTTTGCAGGAAAATAAAACAGTAGCTTATTTAAGTGAAAAACTAAGTGGTGCACAACTCAATTATCTGACCTATGACAAGGAGCTTTATGCTGTGGTGAGAGCAATTGAGGTGTAGCAACATTACCTTCAACTCAGAGAGTTTGTCATTCGGACAGATCATGAGTCCCTAAAGCACTTGAAGGGACAGGTCAAGCTGAGCAAGAGACATGCCACTTGGGTGGAGTTTTTGGAGACATTTCTGTATGTACTACATTACAAGCAAGGGAAGGAAAATGTGGTAGCTGATGATTTATCTAGGAGAACTAACGCACACTAAGGAATTGAAAGATTGTTCGGATCCAAGGAAAGAGGAAGAGGATAGATTCAAATTAACTAAACTAAATCTGATATGCAGGGTTTCAAATTTACCTACTAGACCTCACGAAGAACTTGTCTCGAGTATCCTAGATAATGGGTAAAAAGCAAACTAAGAAAGTTATTTAGGATCAAAATCACGCCACAATTTGATTCAGTTGATAAGTGATGTTTAATTCCTAAGTTGAAAAGAACAAGAGGGTTTTTTTTCTCTCAAAATGGCCGGTGGCACACAAGAAATAATATGATCAAAAAAGTTATAAAACCCTAAAACATAAGTATTTATACCTAGGCTTAATGTTAAAAGACTTGGGCTTAAAATACATGGAAGCTCAAAATATAAATAACTTAAAATAAGTCCAAATTAAAATAATAATAAAAAATGCCTAGGTCTAATCCAACGCACTCCCAAGTCTGATCATAGACACTCCTCTCCTTTTAGGCTTAAGTGATAATGCGCAGCCCAACACAATGGTCTTCAAGTCCTAAATGAGTCTAATCCAAAGATTTGAGATAAATGAATCAATTTAGGCTGTGATTCAAATAACTCTCTTTCAATAGGCCTGATGCACTCCATCCTCTCCATAAATTGGCCCACATGCACATAGAGAGCCTCATTGAGTCTCTCGATCCTAGCTCTGGACATAGGTCCAACTAGAATGACAAGCTCGTCCCCCTCAAGCACGCGATCACCATGGTGATCCTTACTCCTACTCACATCAGTGGCAAGTGGTAGGTGGACAAGTGTGGCGGAAGTGTCATGATGGCCAGTGGTTTCTGATAAGGATAAAGGTCTTTGCTTGAGACAACAGACAGTTAGTGAATTACTTGTGTGAAAAGACAAAGTCTGAGGTTATTGATGAGACAAAAGAAACCTAGATGAACCCCACTCTCATGTAATGTTGGGAAGGGCTTACATTTCGGGCCTAATCTTGGCTTAAAGTTCGAGTCTCAAAGCCCAGCTAGGTTTCAAGATTAGAGTCTAGGCTAGAAGCCTGGTTAACTCAGGTCTTTAAAAATATATTTACAAAAGGATGTTATATAAGAAATGTCACATTTATTTAATTAATATAATTGTTTAACAAAAATAATTTAAAAAATATGTTAAATATATAAAAAAAATTTAAATAAATAAATTTAAACTAAATTTATTTTAAAGAAAAGTGAACCAAAAGACATCATAATATAAATGTCACACTGACTTAATTAATACAATTGTTTAATAAAAATAGGTTATATATATTAAATATAAATAAAATTTTGAAATGAAGCATTAAGGTTATAAAGACCAATACCCTAATTGTTATACAGTAGAGTTGTAATTTAGGATAAATTTGATTATTAAACAAATAAAAATTTGTGTTTGAAACTCAATCAAAAAAATGTTATACGATAAATGTCACAGTCATTTAATTATCACGTTTACTTTAATTAGTCATACTTAAATAAAATTTCCTCAATATGATATCTAAATCAATAATTAACCTTAACTTATCTCAATCGTAAATTTACACTTGTATTCAAAATTTTAGAGCATATAAACATAGTTGAACCTATTTAAAATATTAAAGATAATTAATGGAATCTTTGAATTCCTAAAAACAATCTTAGCTATAAAATAAATATCTATTTGTATAAATGATCAAAAACATTATGTATTTTAGGTTTTGATATTATTTTGAACTTTAAATATTTTTATTGTTGGTTATAAAATCTAAGTATACATATGATGAATAAAATAAATTTAAGAGTCTACTTATGTAATAAATAAAATAGTAATAATATGAAAATCACTTTATTATCAAAACAATAGAGTATCAACATGCTAATATTATCTAAATTATTTAATGATAAAATTTACAAAAATTTGAAATGAAATTATCAATTATAGCTAAAGGGTGGAGAGTAATGATTAAAGTTGAGTAAAAAGGTAAATACAATAGTTTAAAATCTACATAAAAACAATTATATTTTCAATTACAAAAAATGAAAGCAATTACATGAAAAATAAGTACATCTAGAAACAAAGAGTAAAGATAACAAACCTGTAGTAGAGGAAATAAAATACTTAATCATCTTAATCATTTATAGTTTGTACTACATTTACATGTAGAAATATTATTATGTTAATCATACCTGATAATGCAATAATTGTACTAAATGAATATTAAACACATGATAACAACAATTAAATATACCTTTATCATCAAATATATTTTTGAAAAAAAATTTAGCTAGATGATTGATCTCTTTACTAGTACATATATTAATATAAAAAGAAAATATAAGATAATATCATAAAGAATGTAAGACAAAATTGATATATCATAAATAATAAAGCTTACCCTCAATATCTTTACCATCTAACCAACTTTGCACACACATAAGGACTTCCACAATACTAGGATGATTTCGACGATAATGATGACTAATTATTCGATTGTTAATACCCAAAGTGGACTTTGAAGCAACAGTGGATGTTGGAACTGCTAAGAGATCTCGTGCAATTGCTTGTATGATTGAAAAATCATCACACTCCACACCTTCAACTTCGATTGCAATCTACTGTCAAATATTTGTCCAACTCCATCATACTATAAGCAGTCCTACCATTTTTTTCATTTCATGAATTTTACACTGGTCTTAAAAGAAGTAGAACCTGAACCTTAACATAAACATGAACATGAACATGATGTTGGAATAAACTATTGTGATACTGATTATTTTTTCCAATCTTAGTTGATAATCATTTAACAAATCATTCTAAAATTGTTTAATGACATCAATATGATCTTAAGTCTGATCATCATGCAATATGTCTTAATAAAAATAAACCCTCTCCATCTTGTATCTCAGGTCCAACGTAGAAATGATTGCAGAGTATGTCCTACTATATACTAGTAAGAATTAAGCTTCTCCTTCATCTGCTTTACTATAACCTAGATCACTTTACTGGAATCAAATATCTAATCAGATATAACTTTCTTAATCTGAACATATTGCTAAATCGAATTTGTGAAGTTGGATATTTTTTTCTTGAGAATAACTTAGTAGTATTATAAAATATTTCCATCTTTGCACAAATTACTCTATCCAACTCTCCATCCAAATTGAAAAAAGATTCATTAGAGAAAAAGGGAGATTTATACTATGATCATTTGTATTTTTTTCTTTTGAATATTTGTTGTTGGTTTTTTTATGAGTAGCAATTGATTTGTTTAGTACATAGGTGTGATGAACTATAACTTATGATGATAATTTGATTTAATCTTTTATTCAATGCAATTTTATTGGTTGATTTTATACGTTATACTCTTGATCTAATATATTCAGAATATTAGTTCATTATCTAATTTCATATAATTGAGATTTAGAAATTATTTTGTGTTCATTGATCTATTAAAATTGGAAGAGGTTGCATAAAAACTTAGAGATAAGTCGACATAAATTCTCTAGATTATGGTCAAACCTAATAGTCAAATTCATGAATTAATAATGCAATCTTAAAGGTTTTAAGTAGAAAGGGATTTCAGTTAATCAACTGAGGGATTAGTTGTTAATAGTCTTGAGAAAGCTATTAACATAAGATAATAATTTTCACAGTTTAATAATCAATAGTTAATTGCAAGATAAAGAATTAATATTTAAGAAATCTTAGGGGGATTCATCACTTAGGTACTATTTAATTGATATCAACTTCTTTGTCCATTATTTGAGTTCATTATTGTTTCAATCTTAGTTTAGTTGTTTATTTTAATTTTTAATTAAATCAATAATTTGATTCGACAGTTAGATAATAGGAAAAGGGTTAATACTAGTACTTACAATCCTTGTGAGATCAACCTTTACTTACTAATGCTAGCTACATCTACACCGTGCATTTGTAGTTAAAATTAATTAATATTTATAAGAATATAATCAACCAATCAAGTGTTTGGTGCCGTTGTCAAGGATTAGTAATAATAGGAAAGCCTAGTTTTTATTAATCCTGCCATTTTACTTTATTTTATCTTATTTTTGTTTCTAATTTATTTTATTTTATTGACTCTTTAATTTTTTTTGTTTCTCACAGATCTTGAATTTATGGTCAATTTATGACCCGAAGTAATACATCAAACTTAGTAGATGAAGATCAAAAAATTGAGAGAACAACTTGTAGGAATTTCCATACAACACATTTTAAATAGTTTGATTTAGATCGATAATTAGAGGACATAAGAGGTCAAATTGATACTAAAAATCAGGAAACATGGTAGACTAACCAAGAACGATGATCGATCACCCTAGATTGGACTTGATAGGAGTGGAGTCTAATCGTCAAATTGACTGTGAACGCCAATAATTTTGAGATCAAGCTGAGTATCATTCAAATAGTACAACAATTTGTTTAATTTGATGGACTACAAGATAAAGATTTGAACATATATATCTCAAATTTTTTGGAGATTTATGATACCTTTAAGATCAATGATGTGATAAGACTATGATTATTCTTATTTTCATTAAAAGGAAAGGCAAAGCAATCGTTGAACTCTTTGATAAGATCATTACTTACTATATATGATCAAGTAATAGAGAAATTTTTATTGAAGTACTTCCCACCATTTGAATACTGCAAAGTTGAGGATTGTTATCTCCTCTTACTTCTAGGTGGATTTAAATGCACTATATGACATACAGGAGAGGTTCAAGGAGATGTGAGAAAATGCCCACATCATAGTCTACTACTTTAGACATAATTTTCATAGGCTAAATTAGATAACGAGGCATAGAATAGATGTAAATAGCTGGGGGTACTCTAAATAGTAAGACATCAAAAGCAGCCCATAACCTTATCGAAGACACAACAATGAATAATTATCAATGGTGCTCCTCACGAGTAAGAGTTAATAAGCTAGTAGGGTATATAAAGTGCACACAATGGTGCAATTGGTGACACAAATTAAGGCTTTGGGTAGAAAAATTAATAGATTGATGATGAATCCAATGTCAAGTTATACAGTGTGAGGTGTGTGACCTAGAACACTAAGTTCAAAATTGTCAAGCATTATAGCCTAAACATATGGATTATATGGGGAATGCTCCTAGAGCTCAGAATAATTCATATAGCAATACTTACAATCCAAGATGGAGGAATCACCCAAATTTCTCTTAGGAAAATCAAGAGAAAGTAAAGAACAACCCTCCTATAGGATTTTAGCAACAATAACCTCAAGCTAAGATGCCAACTCTAGAAGAGATGACGATAAAAATTGCTCAAGATTTTTACGTAAGATATTAAGGAACAGAGGCTTTTATACGTAACTTGGAGGTTCAGGTTGGTCAAATCATAAAATTAGTATCTGAAAGACCACAAAGGAGTTTTCCTAGTACCTCAAAAATATATCTTAAAGAACGTGTAATAGCAATCACCCTTAGGAGTGGAAAAGAACTTCAAGAAGAAAATGAACCACAAGTTGAGAAGGAGACTACTAAGAGTTAAGCAAAAACTAAAGGTGGAAGCCACCTTAGAAAAATCAAAGAATATCAACTTGTCATCCTTAATCATGCTAAAGTGAAGAAAGATCTAATGGATGGATAATTTGGTAAGTTCCTTGAAATGTTTAGGCAAACCTCTAGTTTTAGGGTTACTTGAAACAAAAATAAAGTCTGAAAATTTTTGCAAAATAAATCTTTTAGGGCCTCAATGGAAAATGCTCTCCAACTATGCTAACCATCACTATGGGAGAATCATCATCTGTTATAGAAAGGAAGCTACTCAAGTGAATGTCCTCAACACAATAGTTCAGGTTATGCATCTCCAACTATATTTCTTATTGGAGAAAACAATTATACTCATCTCCTTCATATATGCTAGTAGCTTCGAGTTTCAGAGGAAGGATTTATGGAATAACTTGATCCATTCCAGTAGCGACATTGATAAACCTTGGATGTTAGGATGTCTATGAATTCTTCACCAATGACAAACTTCTCAAGGAAATTAACAGAACATTCATATGTTTAATTCCCAAAAGAACTCACCCTTCCTCTTTCAGTGATTTTAGGCCTATTGTTTGCATTAATTTCCTATACAAAATTATATCCAATATTCTTTCTTCTAGATTGAAGAAGATACTCACTCCACCTATCAGTGACGACTAAAGTGCCTTCATATGCAATAGAAAAATTAGGGACAATGTTCTCATTATTTATAAACTGTTAAAGGGCTATTTAAGATCAAATGCTTATACTAATTGTACCATTAGAGTTGATTTCTTCAAGGCATTTGATAGTGTTAGCTAGAGTTTCCTTTGGAAGGTACTGGAGGATTATGAATTCCTAAGAAGATTCATCAATTGACTAAAAAATGTATTTCCATTACTAGCTAACAACTAGCCCTCAATTGATTAACTGAAACCTCTTTCTAATTAAAATTCCTACATTACTTTACTTGATTTGTTAATTTCACTATTAGGTTTGACCCTAATCCAGAGGATTATATTTGTATCTCTATATTTACATGTAACTCCTTCTAACTATGGTAGATCTATTTAAATAAAAGGATTTCTCGGTCTCAATCATATGAAATCAAACAATGGACTAATATCTCAAAAATATTAGTTCAAGAATATATCCACATAATTGAATAATAATAAATCAATCAATAAAATTGCATTGAATAAAAGACTATATCATACTATTCATCCTAACTTAAGGTTTATCACACCTAAGCACAAAACAAATTAGTTCCTAAACATAGAAAACAAATCCAACATTAAGTATTGAAAGGAACAAATAAAAATGAAAGAATCCATAATCTATATCTCATGTTATCTTTAATGAAATCTTCTTGAAATTTGGATCAAGGGTTCTTCCCTATTGGATCTTGTGATGTAATCTTCGTGTTTTTCTCATCCTTTATTCATAATTACTTCCTTTTTTGTTCTCTAACTTGACTCTAAAATCACTTATTCTCTACTCTTGCCTTTATAACTTCCTTTTATAGCAAAAACTAGGTTTCTATAATAAACATGGTCACTTATATAGTCATGTAGGTGACCATATATCTCTAAATACCCTCTAAATTGTGACTTTACATAGTCACATAAGCTTACACAGGTGTTAACAACCCTACATAATAACAATTATTATCAGGCTATTTATGTGCAATAAAGCCAATATTAATGGGCCTTTTCGAAACTAAATTGAAGAAAGGCCATTGTAAGAAACTATGGTTCATAAGGAGAAATTATATAATTATTTCCAATTATAATGTAAATCATAAGAGTAGAATCATTACTACTTATGATTTGAAAATTTGGACTAGGTAGCTAATGCACAAGTCATACATATAAACTCTAAAATAAAGGGAAATGAATGTAGAGTTTGCTTCTCTATTATACATGCTTTAAACTTGGAATTATAGAGGAATTACCTTAAAGAGACTTATAGGATAGGAACTCAAACATGAAAATACTATGGATAATAATTGGTGATTTCATCAGTACCATGTTTGACTAAAAATCTAAAGGAGAAATGTATTTAAAGAGTCCCTATAAAGAATTTAGGTCTTGTGACAATAACTTGGGAGTTATTGATCTTGATTTAAAAGGCAATCTTTATACTTGGAGTAATATGCAACAAGGAAAATGGAACATGAGGAAGAAACTAGACATATCATTAATGAATCATCATTAGCTATTGGAGTTTCAAGGAAGTAAAGCCATCTTTGGTAATTATCTCACATTAGATCATTCACATATTGAAATACACAATCTAGGCACAACTTTTATGTGATCCTCCACTTTGAGATTTATAAAATTTTTCTATAAAGCTGGAAGGATTTTAGGAGGTAGCATAAATGGATATGGCATTTAACTTAAAAGGGTTTGAGCAATACAAATGTTTGAAGAAACTCTGAATGGTAAGAAGGGAAATCAAAAACCTCCATTGAGATTTGTAAATAAAGAAGTTCTTAATATCAAAGAAAATAGAACGTACTCAATCAAGCTCAAATGCATCTATAACTAGGCCTAAAAATAATTTAAAAAATGTTACTCTTAGTAAATTCATTAGAGCTATTGAAGCCCATAACTCCTTACAAAAATAAAAATCAAGAATCCAATGGTTGCAAGAAGGGGACAAACTCTAAATGCTTCTTCAAAACTATAATACCAAAAAGAAACTCTAATAAAATATAAGATCTTGTCAGAGAGAAAGATGAGAGAATATAGGGCAAAAAGGATCTTAAGATGAGCCTTCAAATATTTGAATGAAATTTTTATCCTTTACTACCAAGAGGTGCACTAAAAGATAATTAATAAATTCCTTCATCCTTAAGTCAATTTTAGCTAAACAAGCTTAAGACTTCATTAAACTAGTTAACTCAAATAATGTTGAAAAATCCTTAAGTAGTCTCAAGTCTAACAAAGCACCTGGCCCTGATGAGTTAAGTGCTTTTTTCTTTAAAAAATCTTGAATTTAATAAAGGATGATATCATTAAAGTAGTTGTTAAACTCTCAACTCTGGTATGTTTGATTGATTACCACCAATGAGCCATGTTGGCACCATAGTAGCACTAAACTTGGATATAATGAAACATATGCACATGGTTAGCCAACGTCGACGACCCAAAAGAGACATTTATAGACTTATTGGGGAGTTAAACAAGCCAGTGGCTATGGGTGGAGTTAGAGAGGAGCCATATGTAACAGAGTAGCCAGTGTAACCACACTCACTATCACCCAAAATAGGAGATAGCTTGTAACATCCCGTTTCCAGAGAACGGGTCGGACCAAAGAAACGAGTCCAGATGTGGTAAATTACCACATCTCATGCTCATGCAGTTGTAAATAGTGAGTGTTGTGCATATAAGAACTTAGT
>JANQBM010544545.1:0-16783 GCA_025594535.1 Erythroxylum domingense | reverse complement strand
ATATGAGATATTTGATTTTATTAAAATTAAATTAATTAGAATTAGAATTTGATTTTAATTATAATTAAAGAAATTTAGTTTTAATGAAAGGTCTTATAATTTTTCTATTTAAAAACGGAAGTACAATAGAGAAGCTAGCACTTTTGTCTTCTTCCTCTCAAATCAATCTTCAGAATTGCTATGTGGATATCATTAGAGGCTGGACATTTGAACAACTCGTGATTGATCAATCGAAAAAAGTTTCAAAGATTTTTCAACAGGAAGACGAACAAGGTACAATTTCCAATTCGTTTCCATTTTATTCAAGTTTATTCAATTATCGGGATCTACTCGGAATCTATAAAAATTTTTGTTTTCCAATGCGTGTGATTAGATTACAGTTGGATTCCAACAGTGGTATCAGAGCCTTCGTTAAATTGCATAACTTGGATTTGTTGCTTGACTTTTGTTTATTTTGATAAAAATTAATATGTTATGCTACTAGTGTTGTTCATTATCCGAAGCCATTCTTTTGATTGTTCTAAAAATGGCGTATGTTTATTCTATATTTAAGCATGTGTGTATCTGGAAATTGTTTCCACTCTCTTGTATTTTCAGTCCTGAAAAAATTTAAAACTTGAAGACAATGAATATGTGCTTGAATCTACTATCTACAGTTTTATGTGATTAATATCATTTAGTGTCGTCCACATCTTCATTCTCAAATTTATTTTGCATCTGCTATTTGAAGTTTGCATGATTCTGGAAATTGTTTTTATGTTTTCACGATTTGGTTATTGAACACCTTGCGTTTTTTCAATTTTAGAATTATTTATGCCCATTTGTTCTAGAACCCTAAAAGACAAATCAGTTTGTGCGATCTAAAAACCCAGCTCTTCTCTCTGTATATTGCTCATTATAAATCTGAAATAATTTTTAAATAATTTCTTTCATAATTAGATTATGTTTGAAATTATAAATATAATGAGATTATATTATTTTGACGAAATCAGAAATTTTTGAAATTTTAAATCCCTCAATAAAATATTAAGTACACGTTAGGAATGCAATAGTTGCCTTCCATTATTTGAAAATAAAACCAGAATTCTATTTATTGTTTGGCTTGTTGAGTAAACTCAAGGTCACTTTAACCCAGATATGTTTTATCTTAAATTAATGGGTCATACGTAACTAAATTTGTATGATTTGGATGAGTAAACTCATAATCATATAGATTTAGAGACAGGATTAGGAATAATATATGTGATATATTTTTCCAAAAGTTGTGACCTAACAGTTCTAGGAGTCACATAAGATGTGATTAAAAAGTAGTTTTTTACCTAATTTAATTTTAGTTGGTTTGTTGAGCAAGCTCAAAATCAATTATTTTAAGCAGGATCCTAGCCCACTAGGAAATTATTTAATAGTTTTTTGATATAATAGTGAGGGCTATTATTTTGAATAAAATAATAGGAGTAATCAAATAATTTTAAAGTCCTTATTTTATTTGATTTTGGATATAAACTAATATATGCTCCTTTTATATTTTTCGGTTATTGCATTTGAAGATGAGTGCCAAACTAACATTGAGAAGAACCATCGATGCTAACAAGCTGACTGGACCCAACTTTTCAGACTGGTTACGAAACTTAAGAATAGTTCTTAGGCAAGAAAAGAAGTTATACGTTCTTGATACTCATGCTTTATCAGAACCTTGTTCAGATGCAACTAATGAAGATTGGCAGAAATATAAACGTTATGTTGATGACGTTGAATGAGCTATATGTGTGATGTTAGCTTGCATGTCTCTTGAACTTTAAAGGCAGCATGAGAACATGGATGCACCTACTATGATACTGCATCTTAAGGAGTTATTTGGTGCACAATGTGGGGTGTAGAGATATCAAATCTCCAAGGCACTATTTCAATGTAAGATGACAGAAGGATCTTCAATCAACCTTTATGTGCTGAAGATGATTAGGTATATTAAAAAATTGGCCCAATTAGGTTTTGTTATGGACCATGAGTTAAGCGTTGATCCAGTGATGTAGTCTCTAAGCTCAAGTTTTTTACAGTTCATTATGAACTTCAACATGAACCAGAAGGACATGACATTGCCTAAACTATTGAATATGCTTAAGATTGTGGAAGGATGCCTTAAGAAGGAACCCAATTCTGTACTTGTTGTCAGTTCTTCTAAATGCAAGAAAAATGGCTTTAAGAAGAATAATAACAAGAAGCAGATGTCTAATGTAGTAAAGACCAAAAGGAGTTGTCAAAAAGAAGAGCAATGACAAGGGCACAAGTTTTCATTACAGAGTCAACGAATAATGGAAGAGGAACTGCCCATCTTATCTTGCTAGCCTAAAAGATAAGAAGCTTAAGGAAGCTATCTCTTCAAGTATGTTTATGATTGAGACCAATCTTTCTACTTTTATTCCACATTCTTAGGTATTAGATACTGGTTGTAGTTCTCACATATGTAATAACATGCATATGTTAACAAGGAGTAGATCATTCAAGAAAGGTGATGTGGACCTGAGAGTTGGCAATGGAGCAAGAGTTGCTACATTAGCTGTAGGAACTTGTAATATAATTTTACCTTCTGGCCTTATATTAGAACTTGATAATTGTTATTATGTTCCTGTTATTGCAAGAAACATCATTTCTATTTCTTATCTAGATTTGAATGGATTTGTCTTTGTAATTAAGGATAATAGTTGTTCTTTTTATAAAGATGATGTTTATTATAGATCTGGATTACTTACAAATGGTTTGTAAGAGTTAGATCTTAAAAGGCTAATTCTTAACTCCATCTTATTTATGGCATTGTAGGTTAGGTCATATCAATGAAACTAGAACCACAAAATTACATAAAGAGGGATATTTGGATCCTTTTGATTATGAATCATATGAAACTTTTGAATCTTGTTTATTGGGAAAGATGACCAAACTACCCTTTAAAGGAAAGGGACAGCGTGCTAGTAAATTACTAGAATTAATACTTTCAAATGTATGTGGGCCTATGTTCACAAATGCTAGAGGTGGATTCTCATACTTCATTACGTTCGCAGATGACCATTCTAGATATGGTTACGTGTAATTGATGAAACAAAAGTCTAAATCATTTGAAAAGTTCATAGAATTTAGACTAGAGGTAGAGAAATAAACTAGCAAAAGTATTAAGACACTTAGATCAGAATAATTAGACCATGAGCTTCTTAGTTACTCAAAAGAGAATTGGATTCCCTTACAATGGTCTCCAACTGTAACTCTACAATATAATAGAGTTTCTAAAAGTAGAAATCGTATAATATTAGATACGGTACGTTCTATGATGAGTCATGTAGTCCTTTCTTTGTTCTTTTAGGGATACAAAATTGAAACCACAATATATCTTCTAAATAGAGTTCCATCTAAATCGGTTAATAAGACATCATATAAGATATGGATTAATAGAAGACTTGGATTGTCATACTTAAAGATTTGGGGATGTGAAGCATATGTGAAGCATGCTATATCTGATAAGCTTTAAGCTAAATCAGATAAATGCAAATTTCTTTAAGCTAAAACAAATAAATGTAAATTTATGGGGTATCCCAAAGAAAGTTTTGGTTATCAATTCTATCATCCTAATGAGCAAAAGGTATTTGTCTCAAGAAATGCTACATTATTAGAAAGAGAATTTATTCTCAAAGAAAGTTGTGGGAGTGAGGTTAAACTTAGAGAAGTTCAAGAGCCACAAATTCACATTAAAATGGAACAAAAACCTCAATTTAATATATTTGTTGTACAACCGAGAGTTCAAGAGACACATAGTCTGCAAAAAACTAGTAGGGTACGTTGTCCCCTAATAGTTGTGCATTACTTTACGTTTTTCTAAGTAATTGGCATGTGTTTCTTACATAATTGTTGATTATTGATGTAGTTTAAGGTTCATTTTATATGATTTCATTTAGTTTGATTTCCATTGTCGCTATTTTATGTTTGATGTTAATTTAGGGTAAGAATTGACTATTTTTATATAGGAAGGAAGATAGAGTTAGAAATCAAAGAGGAGAAGAAAAGAGGAGACTATCTATTGCAAATTACCACGATCGTGGGAATCATTCCAATTGCCACAATTGTGGGAATTATAATTCAAGTCATTATGTGGGGCTTCATTAAACTTAGGATTTTTGAACTATTAAAAAAGAATGAAGCCTCCATGGGAAAGGGGGATGAAACCCTTCTGTAGAAAGAGCTTCTTTGAGTAAAGAACACAAGTTTTTAGGCTTGAGGAATGATTGAAGTCACGGATTAACATTAAGATTGGGGTAAATAACATATCAACATCCAAAATTCCAGATCTTGGAAAAGAAGAGAAGAAGTATTTTTATTCAATTTTATATGTTTTTCTTTCTTCTAAACTTTATAAGATGGATTACTTGTGTGCTGATGATGTTATGGAGACCATGATTGGCTGATTTAGGTTTAGGGATTGCTTTTGAATTATTTTGTTAAAACTCCTATTTTATTGAATTGAATGAAAATGTCTTTGATGATTATTGATTTTATTTATCATCTTGGAACAAATTGAGAGAATGAGTAAGATAATTTGTGTAGGATTGTACAATGAGAGTTGGCAACCTATAGACCTACAATCACCACGTCAACTGATAAGTTACAAGAGAGATCTTGGCCAATTCAATTGATCACCCATAGGATAGTTTAATAACTAGTTGAATTGGTGGATTCATTGGGTAGGTTGAGAGATCGTTTAATTGATTCCATTTAATTTGATTAGGGGCATTTAATTACACCTGGAGAGAGGGTAGTTAGTACATTAGAAAATCTTAGGTGAGTCATAATTCGATTAATAAAATAGGAGGGACACAAAATAGGGAAAAAGTAATATCTAGTTTTTAGATTCTTGAATTCTAATTTTTCTGCATTTTAGTATTGTTCAGTGTCCATTATTAGTCTTTTAATTTTAATTTAATTTTCTAGATTATTTTTATTAAAAAGTTCGTTTCTTAAAGAAAGTCTTATTTAAATTAAGTGGTGTCTAGGCGTCAATCCCTGTGGGATTGATATCCTCTTTTTAACTATAAATGACGACCCATACATTTGAGATTTTTTAGCGTAAAATGAGTAGTTTGTGTTGCATAATTACTCTTAACAATTTTTTGGCACCGTTGCTGGGGATTGATTGTTTATCATCTTGTTTAATTTAGATTACTTTGATTTTTGATACTTTTCCTTGTGTAACTACAGGTGCATGAACACAAGAAGCACGCGAAGAATAAAAGAAGTTAGTGAAGACAAATTTCCCGAAATCAAAAGACACGAAAGAGAATTAAGAAGGGCAAAGCGTCTAAATTTTTCATAACAAGATATGGATGAAGAAGGAGAGCAAGGAGGACTAGAGAGGACTCTAATGAATTTTATGAGGCCAGGATTTAGTCCTCAAGGAGTGGCAAGACCGACGGTTTAAGTGAACAATTTTGAGATAAAGTCAGCGTTCCTCATCATTCTACAAAATAGTATGCAGTTCTACGGGCTATCCAATAAGGATCTGAATGCTCACATAGCAAATTTATTGGAGATTTGTGACACCTTTATGTTCAACGAAATATCCAATGATATTGTAAAGCTGAGACTGTTTTCTTTCACGTTGAAAGATCAAGCGAAGGCATGGTACAACTCGCTGAATTCAGGACAGATTACGACTTAGGAGCAGCTTGCCAAATCATTCCTCGCCAAGTATTTCCCATTGACAAAGACGACAAGGATTATCAAGGAGATTACAAATTTCCAATAGAATGATGGAGAATCTCTCTATAAAGCTTGGTAGAGATTTAAAGAATTGTAAAGAAGTTGTCCCCATCATAATCTTTCGAGAGAGTTCCTCTTACAGACGTTCTATAATGGAGTGAATCTGAGCACGAGAGGAATAATTTATGCAGCAGCTGGAGGTTCATTAATGAGGAAGATTGTGGAAGCAGCTCATGAACTTTTGGAAGAGTTAGCGAGTAACAACTGTATATGGTCAAGCGAGAGGAGCAGACAGGGGCAGAAGGAATATAAAGGTATGATAATTTTTGAATTTGTTACTGCTTTACAGGCTTAGATCACGGCTCTTACGAAGCAGCTGAATAACATGCAAGGAGCATCCTCCTCTACAGTGAAGGCGATGCAAGTTCAATATGAGCTGTGTGGGTAGAACAACCACGGCTCAGTGGAGTTTTTCCTATTAGGAACTGGTGATACTGAACAGGTAAGTAACCTGAGCCAGTGGTAGCGAGGTAATAACTTGTTCTCTAATACTTATAATCTAGGATGGAAAAACCATCCAAACTTTTATTAGAGTAATAACAATGCAAGTGACCAAACGAGACCACAAGGACCTCAAGGATTCCAACAAGATTGAATTAGAGTGATGGAGAGTAAGTTGGACAAGTTTATAGAGATGTTTCGTTCTAAACTAGCTGCTCAAGAAGAGAGTCAAAAAAGGATGTTTGCAAGCCGAGAGGAGAGTCAAAAGATGATGGAGGCAAAATTTAACCAGATCATGAAGAACCATGCCTCTTTGATCAATAACTTGGAGGTTCAGGTAAGTCAACTTATTGATGCTTTATTTTCTCGAAGTGCAGGTAGCTTATTGAGCAATATTGAGGTCATTCTAAAGGAGCAACTCAAAGTTGTTACAGTTCAAAGTGGCAAGCAGATGGAAGAGCCAAGTTTGAAAAGGGATAGCTAAGAAAAAAGAGAAAGGTAAGGAGATAAAAGAAGAAAAGGAAGAAGGAAGGCCTTTTGTACCACCACCACCGTACAAGCCCAAACTCCCATATCCACAGAGAGTAAAACAAAATAAAATGGACACTCAGTTTTCTAAGTTTTTGGAAAAACTGAAGAAGTTTTAGATTAATTTGTCATTTTTGGAAGCTTTAGAGTAGATGTCCAAGTATGCAAAGTTTTAGAAGGATATACTCACACGCAAATGTACTTGGGAAGACAATCAGATTGTAACATTGACATAAAATTGCAGTTCCATCATCTTAAACCAAATGCCTTCAAATTTACAAGATCCAGGGAGTTTCATTACTCTATGTGTTGTTGGTGATTTTGAATTTTCTAAATGTTTATGTGATTAAGGTGTAAGTATTAATTTTATGCCTTTATCTACTTTCAGGAAACTGGGACAAGCCAATATCCATGCTGATTTAACTTACAGATCAATCCATAAAAATTCCATTTGGAGTTATGGTGGAAGACGAATTGGTAAAAGTGGACAAATTTATAATTCCTATTGATTTTCTTGTGATGGATTTTGAAACTGATAAGAATTGTCTATTGATTTTAAGTGGGCCTTTTATGAATACTGGTGAGGCATTAGTTGATGTGTACGAAGGGGAACTTGTGTTGAGAATTGCTGATGAACAGGTTGAGTTCAATATGACAAAATATTTGAAGAAACCGATGGATGGAAAAGTGTGTATGAAAATTGATGTTGTACAAGAGTGTGTGAAGGAGATTAAAGAAGGAGTCGATGAAGTGAATGAAATACACAAAGATGAAAGTGTGAAGGAAGAGGATTTAGGTAAGGAAGTTGAGCTAGAAAAATTAGAGAGAACTGATACACCTACACCACCCTCTATTGTTAAACCTCCCATTTTAGAGCTTTAACCTTTACCTTTCCATTTAAGATATACCTTTTTAGGGAAGAACCATACTTTACCCATCATTACTCTAATTAATTAGATTGTGAGCAAGAAGAGAAAATAGTGGAGACCATTAGGAAAAGGATGAGAGCTGTAGGGTGGCAAATTTCTGATATTAGGGGGATTAGCCGCAATGTGGTGATGCCTAGGATTAACCTAGAAGAAGGATGTAGAACCGTGAAAGAAATACAAACAAGGTTAAATCCAAATATATAAGTGGTTGTGAAGAAGGAGGTGGTGAAACTTTTGGATGCCGGGATTATTTACACCATTTTAGATAGTGAGTGGATGAGCCTAGTATAGTGTATGCAGAAGAAGGGTGGCATCATAGTGATAGAAAATGAGAAAGGGGGAAAGATTTCCACTAGGAGTGTCACTGGTTGGCGAGTGTGTTTTGACTATAGGAAGCTAAATTTGGCCACTAAGAAGGATCATTTCCCTTTTACCTTTTGTGAAACAAATGATTAAGAGAGTGGCTGGTCATTCTTTTTATTGCTTTCTTGATGGATACTTAGGGTAATATTTATATACCCAGAAGATCAAGAGAATACCACTTTCACATGTCAGTATGGAACTTTTGCGTATCGAAGGATGAATTTTTGTTTATGTAATGCACCTGTGACATTTAAAAGGTGCACGATGGCCATATTTGCAGACATGAATGAAAACTTTATGGAGGTATTTATGGATGATTTTTCCATTTTTGGAGATTCTTTTGATCATTGTTTTCGTAACTTAGACAAAGTGTTTCAAAGATGTAAGGAGTCTCATTTAGCTTTAAATTGGGAGAAATGTCATTTCATGGTCCAAGAGGGAATTGTATTAGGCCATAAGATTTCATACAAAGGGATTGAAGGGGATCACACTAAGACATAAGTAATTGAAAAGTTACCACCTCCCACCAACATCAAGGGTATCTGAGCTTTCCTTGGTCATGCAGGGTTCTAAAGACGGTTCATTAAAGATTTTTCCCTTATTGCTAGACCCCCTGACTCATCTATTGGTTAAATATGTGCTTTTTATTTTTAATGATGATTGTTTAGATTCTTTTAGATGATTGCTGGATTGGTCTCTTCTGTTTGAGATTATAGTGATGCAAGTGACCATATTGTTGGGTGTGTACTTAACCAGCGGAAGGAGAAGAGGTTGCATGCAATCTATTACATAAGCAAGACGTTAATGGGAGCATAGTTAAATTACACAACTACTGAGAAGGAATTGTTTATGGTGGTATTTGCTTGTCAAAATTATTACTTATAACTTAGTTTTCCTCCAGTTACCTTTCGTTATGAAAATATTTATTATTAATAAAACAAAAGACTTTGGTTTTATATGTATAAGCATAATAAAACTAGTCATAAGGTACCAAGATTCTTTTGTAAGTAATATACATATACATAGAGATGTATGGGAAACATGTATATTATTAGAATCTAAATTAATTGATTCACAGTTGAATAATCAATTTGGTTGCTTGATTATGGTTTAGATTGTAGTGTTGTGATTTACTCCATGTAAGTAAAGGAGTTTACGTCAATGGTTGCTTGAGGCGGATATGGATGCAAAAACGCAAATGATTATGATAATCAATAGCTTAAACTCTTCCTTTCAGCAATTTAAGTTGGATTTTGAGCTCAACACCAAGGATTATACCTTGAGTGAGTTAATGAATACCCTCTAGAATATGGAGGAGATATTGAATATCAAGGCTATTAGCCCTGAGGCTAATGTAGCATCTTCTTCCAAGCCCAAAGGAAAGGGCAAGTCGAAGAAGAAAGGTTCAGTGAAAAAAGAAAGTCCAAATAGGGGTCAAGGCCCAACCTATGAAAAAGAAGGCCAAAGTGGACACCAAGGTAAAATGTTTCCACTGTGGTGTAATGGGCCACTGGAAAAGAAACTGTGCAGTCTACCTTGAGTCCCTTAAAAGCAAATAAGTTATGGGTTTCCTAAGTTTGTTAGGAACTAGAAATGCAGTAAAATCATCTTGTTCCTGGATATTAGATTCCGGAGCCACTAACCATGTTTGTAATTCTTTGCAGGGGTTCCAGCAAAGGAAAAGACTACTTAAAGGCCAGTTTCAAGTCAAAATAGCAAATGGATCCTATATTTTGGCAAAATCAGTGGGAGTTGTTATCTTAGATTTTCTTAGTGTTTAATAGGTTACATTTATAGGATGTTTACTACATCCCAATGATTGTAAAGAACCTGATTTCTATTTTTCATTTTAAAAGTTTGGTTATTCCCTATATTTTAAAAATGTTGTTTCAATATATGAGAATAAGGATTTTATTTGTAATGTAACAATTAAATAGGGATTTTTCGTTATAGAACCTGTAAAAGGCTTACTAAGTACCACATAATTAATAAAACCAAGACATTTCAATGACTCTAGCATTAATTCAAAATATCTGTGGCACTTAAGAATGGGTCATATCAATCAGAAAAAAACTTGACAAGTTAGTAAAGGATGAGATCCTTATGGGCTTGGATAATGATCCATTACCCACTTGTGAATCTTGTATTGAAGGAAAAATGACTAAGGCCTCATTTCCTTCTAAAGGAAACATACCTGAATCTATGTTGGACCTAGTACATACAGATGTGTGTGGGCCCATGAATGTACAAGCTGGAGAAGGATATGAATACTTCATAACCTTTACAAATGATTACTCAAGACATGGTTTTTTGTATTTGATGCATAAAAAGAGTGAATCCTTTGAAAAGTTCAAAAATTTCAAAGCTGAAGCTGAGAAGTAGCTAGGTAAGCCATTAAAACAACTTCAATCAGATCGAGGTGGTGAGTATTTATCTGAAGAGTTATAACAATTTCTAATTGACAATGGAATTGATTCCAACTTGTCAGCTCCTTGAACACCTCAACAGGATGGTGTAGTTGAGAGAAGGAATAGGACTCTATTGGAAATGGTAAGGTCAATGATGTCCTATGCTAGCCTTCCAGAATCGTTCTGGGGATATGCTATACAAACGACAACATATCTTCTCAACTTTTCTCCATCCAAATCGGTGTATAAAACACCTAGGGAGTTATGGACTGGTCTAATGCCTTCATTGCGGCATTTGAGGACTTGGGGCTGCCCAGCCCATGTGCTAAAGCCTGAATCCACAAAGATGGAACTAAGGTCAGAAGTATGTTTGTTTGTAGGATATCCTACGGGTGCTCGAGGATACTATTTTTACAGTCCTCAGGATAAGAAGGTATCTGTTTTGACAAATGCAACCTTCTTAAACGAAGAATTTATGAGAAATCACAAAGGAAGAAGTGAAGTAGTACTAAAGGAGTTAGCTATTTCATCTAATTCAAGAGTTGACATGGATATGACAGAACAAGATGTCGAAATGGATTCAAGAGTTGAATCAAAAGAGTAACTTGAACATCAAGTAGTGCCTAGACGTAGTGGGAGGGTTGTGAGACAGTCAGATAGGTAACTAGGTCTAAGAGAAGGCTTAATTGCTATCTCAGACTAAGGAGAAACGGATCCCATTACGTTACACAGGCTATTAATGATGTTGATGTAAAAAAATGGCCCAAGGAAATGGAATCAGAAATAGATTCCATATATACCAACGAAGTCTGGATCCTTGTAGATCTACCACTAGGTATAAAAGCCATAAGGTGTAAATGGATCTACAAAAGGAAAAGATGGTCAGATGGAAAGGTAGAGACCTTTAAAGCTAGATTGGTAGCTAAGGGCTATACCCCAAAAGAGGGTATAGACTATGAGGAGACTTTTTCTCCAGTTGCCATGCTTAAGTCCATCAGGATTCTTTTAGCCATAGCAGCCTATTACGATTATGAAATATGGAAAATGGATGTCAAGACCGCATTTCTTAATGGGGATCTTAAGGAGACCATTTATATGGCCCAACCAGAAGGTTTTGTGAGCCAGGTAATGAGAATAAGGTATGCAAGTTGCAAAGGTCCATTTATGGACTTAAGCAAGCATCTAGGTCTTGGAACATTAGGTTTGATAAGTCTATTAAAACCTATGGATTCATAAAAAACCTAGATGAGCCTTGTGTTTATAAAAGAATGAAAGAAAGCAAGGTTATTGTCCTTATTCTAAATGTTTTTAACATTCTACTCAATGGGAATGATGTGGGAATGTTATCTACGGCTAAAGGATGGCTACATGAACAGTTTTCAATGAAGATTTAGGAGAGGCTAACTATTTTCTAGGGATCAAACTTATAAGGGATCGTAGGAACAAACAAATAGCCTTTTCTCAATTAACTTACATTGAGAATATGCTCAATAAGTTCACCATGTAAGATTCCAAGAGGGATTTCACACCTACTAGACATGGAATCAAACTTTCAAAAGAACAAGCACCTAAAACCCAAGAGGAGTTTGAACGCATGCGTAACATTTCATATGCTTTGGCAGTTAGAAGTTTAATGTATGCAATGCTTTGCACTAGACCGGATATCTGTTACACAGTGGGATTGGTAAGCAGATTTCAGTCCAATCTAGGAATGCTGCATTAGACTGCGGTTAAGTGTATACTGAAGTATCTTCGTAGGACGAAGAACTTAATTCTTGTTTACTCTAGAAGTAATCTTATTCTGACAGGATATAAAGATTCCAACTTTTAATCAGATGTTGATTCAAGGAAATCAACTTCTGGCTCTATATTTGTTTTAGGAGGTGGAGCTATAGTCTGGAGGAGTATCAAGCAATCTTATGTTGTTGATTCAATTATGGAGACCGAGTATGTTGCTGCCTTGTGAAGCAGCAAAGGAAGCAGTCTGGTTTCACAAGTTCCTAAATAATTTGGAGGTAATTCTAGAGGCAGAAAAAATCATTTCACTTTATTTTGATAATAGTAGAGATGTGGCTAATTCTAAAGAACCTTGGAACCACAAAGCTACCAAACACATTGAGCGAAAGTATCATCTCATAAGGGAGATAATACAATGTGAAGAGGTAAATGTGGTAAAGATTCTCACAGAGCAAAACCTTGTTGATCCGTTCACAGAGACACTGTCTTATAAGAGCTTTAAGGGTCACCTAGAAGGGATGGGAATGAGGAATATGTCAAAATTGCTTTAGGGCAAGTGGGAGATTGTTGGAGTTATGTAAATATAGTGCTCTGGAAAGCAAGTGTGTTTACTTATAAATTAATTTTCTTCTAGTTATTTTTTGTAATGAAAATATTTGTTATTAATAAAACAAAAGAGTTTGGTTTTATATGTATGAGCATAATAAAACTAGTCATAAGGTACCGAGATTCTTTTGTAAGTAATATACATATATATAGAGATGTATGAGAAACATGTATATTATTAAAATCTAAATTAATTGATTCACAGTTGAATAATCAAGTTGGTCGCTTAATTATGGTTTAGACTGCAGTATTGAAATTTATCTCCATGTACGTAAAGGAGTTTACTTCAAGGGAATGATGAGTTTTATATCATGATAGTAGTTGTCTATCGATAATGGCACTATTAAATGAATCTGGAATCGCGTATGTTTTAATGAATAAAGTAGGTCGTTACTTTAATCTTAAAACATACATTTTAGCATTTGCTTGTTATGCACCACAATCTTGATGAGTGATGAACTCACATATGTGTCACTATAATTCTTGATATAATCGGAATGGATTTTTTACAAAGTATTAATCCAGTGTCTGCATGTTAGAATTATTAATTGAAACATGTATTTGGGAACATTAACTCAAATAAAGAGCTTATCGTGATATCATCATTTTTAGATGTTTTATGGAGATTGGTGGTTAAACTGGTACCAGGAGTTTGATGGACTAGCTACCCATCAAGTCTTAACACCAAGATTAGATCTTAGGTGTTAATCACCGTATAGAGTAAAACGGGAGATTTAGAAGGAAAAACCAATATAAGGGCAAAACGTTAATTTTACCCTTTGTTGTGCAGATGGCTATAATAAAGTTCATAATAGGGTTTGCAGCTAGACATCTTATTTGAAATATAAGTTCTCATAATATTTAGTAACTCAAGAGTTCAACAAATTGTTATTAGTGGAATGACATTTAGTTAATAAGCTAGAATTAATTCTAATGAGATTAAATTAATTCTGGGCTTATTGGAGCTTGAATTACCTAAGTCCAATAAGATTCCCCACTTGGGTTCAAGGAAGGTTATCAAGCAAAATAAGAAATACAAAATAGAGGTTTTAAAGCCCATGATTGAATATTGGGCTTGCACTAATTAATGGTTAATTAGAAGCCCAAATGAACATTTAGAAATGGGCTAGACTTAAGTTTAATTTGATTAATTAGACTAATTAAATTAAAACAAAATTCTTAAAGAAATGGAAGGTGAAATTTTTGTTTTATTAGGGCTAAATGTGCAGCTGCACATTTATTATTGAATTGCTAAATAAAGATGGTATTTATCATGTTTTATCATCATTAAATGGAGTAATGATCTTACCATTAAATGGTTTAATGGTTGTCTTTTAATGATGGCATGTATTGTAACCTTTTAGCATTCATTTGATTAAAGATGAAAGAGGTGCATTTGATGGATCATCTTCCTTCTTTCATCACTAAAACCGAAATTGACATGTCATTTTAGGTTATTGGTCTTTTCATATAGCCATCTTAAAACAAATGAGAAGAGTCTCATTTAATGGCTTCTTTATGTTTGATTAAAGAATGAAGTGATGCATTGTTTGACCCCGATTCCGGTGCCCAACATTCAGAGTCATGATATGTGACGCAGCACTCTGAAGGGTTCTTATATCATCCCAAACATCCATAATTGAGCATTTGATAAATGACAATTCATTCTTATGTTCATATCCTCACTCGTCACCCTTAACACATCACTCGATTTATCTCTTATTTCCATAACCAACTACGTACCTTTCAAGTTCTATTCAAACCTAAATGTACCGTAGATAAGCAATGATAAGCCCACATGTATATGAATTGGGACAAAAAGCGTAACTTCCACAAGAGTGGTGTACAGCACTATTCAATCACCAAAATCATCAATCCTCTAGAGTAATGATCTTTACTTAATGACTTCAAGATGTTTAAGACAATTGACAAAGTCAAATTTGGTTCAGCTGTAATTGATAGTCGACTAGTACATTATAGTCAACTTGTCTTCAAGAAATAGACGACTAGCACTAACAATTTTCTTAAAACTTTCAGCTCTGCTCTTCGAATAGTCGACTAATATGATGATAGTCGACTAGTCCATTTATCCAACTGATAGGTCTGATTGTTAATAGTCGACTTGTAGCAAGACAGTTGACTTGTCCAATGCTCCAATTGACAGATCTCACAAAATCTCCAATCTTTGATTGTTGAGATAATTATTCAAATTCTTCATACAAGATATTCTCAGGGAGTACACATTGTTCAATTCAAATACTCATTTTCCTCATCATTTTCACTTCCTTTCCAATTCAAAACCATTTACAATCAATTCATCATCCATGTTTAGTCATCATCCTAAAAACACAACCATTCAATTATACACATTCATCATGAAATTCTACACCTGTTCAACCCCATTTGTCATCTTCATTTCATCTCCAACTTATCATACTAGTTCTTCCTAGTTCAAGAAACCATAGTACTTATGACACTTCTTGTTCCCATTTCAAGATACCACATTCTCTCATTCTATTAGATCAAAATAGCAAAGTTGTAAAATGTCCTGCATACATCCTACATAGCATCACTAACTTGTAACAATCGTAACTTTCAAGTCCGATCTCCAAAATTTACAAACTTCATATCGTTAGAAAGCTAAAAGCATGAAATACAACTTCCAAGCAGACAACCTAGTCCAAATCAGCCTAGATCAGTATAGTTTTTCCCTTGAAGTCAAAACAAAGATTTCTACCTATATGAATGCTTGAAATTTACAATGTACATCTTGGAAAGTCATGAGCATAACACAATCATACTTCATTATCATCAAAATACAAGAGTTTTACAAACTCCAATGGGAATTTCGAGCCATAATATAATATTTCACAAATTCTCAAAATACATAAAATGTTTGAACTATAACTGCTCAACATACAACTATAGCCTTGTTTTATATAAATCATTCCAAAATAAACAAAGCATGCAAATCTGGGGTAGTGCCTTAACTCTTTTTCATTCTTTCTCTTGCTTATCACCTGGAGATGGCACGAAGATGGGGTAAGCTTAAAAGCTCATGGCTAACAAGCTTATAACCGAGAAATAAGCAAAAGCCATTGAAATATTTATTTCGATTGTAAAATTTCATATTGTAAAAATCCATGTAACAAATATTTCCCAAATTCACAACTTATCAAGAAATTCATAAACAACATGAATCATGCATTCATTAAACTTGTCACAATCATAAACACATAAGCACATCATAAATGGTTTGGGTGGATCCAAAACAGAACGTACTACACATTTCCCATACGGGTCCTGTGTAGCCATGAACAGAACGTACTATCATAATTCCACTTAATGGTCTTGCGTAACCGTAAACTTATTGGAGTCCATGAAGGAGCTCCATGCTACTAGCGGGCAGGCAGGAGAAGCCTTTTGTCAAAGTGCACTTAACTTAACTTAGGGGACCACCACAAACCCACATAACAAGTAATTCATGACTTGAAAACAAATTGCCCAAATGGCAACATTTTGTAAACTTGTTTTTCATGAACATGCAATTTTTCGAAAACCCTTTTTCATTTAGCAATTCTAATTCATCAACAACATTCAAATACTAAGCATATAGTAAATTCTCAAATCATTCAAAAGCAATGATGTAGTATTTATGAAGCTATTGAAATATTATTCTCTTGATTCAAAAGAAAACATTTATGGATCATTACTCAAATTATAAACATGAAACCCACCTTATTTCGCTTGCTTGAAAACCTTGCTCAAAAGCCTCTACTCTTGTTCCTCTTCCCTCTTTTGATTTTCTTGAATCTTCACCAATCAAAGAGTTTCTTGGCTCTAATGAGAGCTCTTCTCTTCCCTTACCCTCTTCTTGAATCACCTCAAAATCTCTCTTAAGCTAGGAAATGATGAAACCCTAACCTTTCTTCTTCTTTTTCTCTCTAATGGATGACTCTCTCTCTCATTTCTCTC
>JANQBM010543375.1:0-16799 GCA_025594535.1 Erythroxylum domingense | reverse complement strand
GGAATGAGTCTCATTTGCTTTTGCATTTGTATCTTTAAATATGTTCATGATATTGATTGCAAATGAATGTTGAACTATGTTATGTTGATATTGAGAAATGCTTATGACTTGATGGTGATACGAAGAATTTGTGATAAATGAGTGTTATGTTCTGAAATGATTACATGATATTCTTGCATTCAGAATGTACTTCTAAAATGACTTAAAAAATGATTGTATTTTTAAATGCTTCTTTTATTATGATGCAAATTGTAGAATATGAGTTATAGCTTTGAATGAAGCATTAATTTGGTTAAGCTGAATGTTATTCATTGATATATATGTGTTATGTTTTGAGTGAACACATCGATGATAGTCCACTCACTGAATTCATAAAACTCATCAAAATTGCAACGTTGATTTTCAGGTACTAAGAGGAGACCTTGCTAGTAGAGCAAGCTAACTAAAGTTTAGTACTGTCCATTTTGGATCAAAATATGACTCAAAGGTCTAGTTAGCTGTCATCTGAGGATTTTAGATACATTACTTTGTATAGTTTTAATTTTATGTAGAATCTTTTGTTTAAAATAGTGTGATCATAGATGATTTCTGTAATGTGAATGTATGAATGGTTCGTGATGAAATAACAGTGTAAAACATGTTTTGTTAATGAAATAAGATAAGTTGTTTTGTTTTATGATTAATTATAATGTGTATAATGCCATAGTAAGTGAATGTGATTGCTATAACACGCCATTCTCATAGGGTATGTGCTCAGATATTCTTAAGAATTCTGAACATATGTCCTATGGTAGTGCTGTGTTATAGTTGACGTTAGGGTACCCGGTACACACATGGGTACACCCTGAGGATACTGCACATTTTATAGTCAATGTTGTCTACTGACCTTGTACATAGTCAGTTATATAGTAATTTGGTGTTATGTAGCCTTACAATACACACCGTCTTGTACATATTCCTACACATTTTTATGATATATCCAAGGGCTTGTTATTATACTAGATGGTTACCCTGTGGTATAATTTCATATAGATAAATGTCATGTCCCTAACTACCCAAGGTATAATCTATGGGTTATACACTGTTGGATTAGTAGTTCCATATCAATAATGTTTTATGATACATGTTAAGAGCACATATATGTCATTTATCTCAAACTATTGGGTAATTATTATACATCGTATATGTATTTGGTACACATATGTGTGCTATCATAACATTTTATCTAATAGTTTATCCTATTAGGTATGGCCTTTAACATTAATTACCATCACCTCAAGTACCATGTGTAATACACCTCTAGTATGTGCTCTTAATTACGTTATGTGCTCACCTAGTTTCTTTATTTGGAACACATATTTGAGTTGTGTGTACCCTACTAATTATCATGGGTTACATAACAATGAGTAAATATGGCACATGTTATACATCCATATTACATAGATTTAATGGCCATATTAATGATACAAGAGTGCAAAGATTATGTATATGAGATGGTATACATCTAAGAATAGTTAAACATTCTTAGATGTACATGGATGAGTATAACATAATAGTACATGTTATGTTACACATGTACATAGGATACCATGCATATAACTATTGGGTATGTATAGGAGTACAAAGTTATCATACTCATATCCCATGATAAAGATCAGTATAGTGGTTACTATAATACTATTAATGTATACAACCTATGTATCCTTCATGGATGGATTGGGTGTATACATTGATATGGCATGTATGATAATATATGGCCCAAGATATACACATATGAATTGGTTACGTAGGCAATTGTCCAACATATAGAGTCTGTGGTGGTACATGTATACATATAAGAACCTGGACTATACATTGCACTATGGCTAGGGTAATGCCATTGGAGTTATCAATATAGATACATTTGGGATAAAATTCATAACTATAGCCCATCATATAGTATCTTTTTCATCTGCATGTGTATACCTATTTTAGTTATGTAAACATATGCATTACTTGCTTGATTCAATGTGGATATTAAACAAGTGTGTACATTTAGGCCCATGGTAAAAAACAACCATACTACTTTTAGTATGTGCTACAATCCAAAAATACCAATTATTCCCATATGAGATGGTAGTAGCACCATACCTTGCATAGGACACCACTATATGCACCATGTAATATCTTGGTATCCCACTATATAGTACACAGGTAGGTTATTAAAATATATTGTGCATCGAATGGTTATGATACATGTATAGTATTGACTTACATATAAGACATATACCAACACACTATGATACCCTATACACACAAGTGACATATACATGAAGACAAGTGTATTAGTAGAAGAGCTTCTCAACCATGTGGTAGTACTAGTAAACAATAGGATTGATACCACATTTGTATATAAGATACCTGTCAATGTGTTAGGTATGAATTAGATGTGTTTTGACCATACCTTGTGTATAAGCCCCAATAACATAGTATCACCTACACTATTACTAAATATACTAATATGGTGCACATTAGGTGGTATACACTCATTACGTAACAATTGAATTCTATTATACCCTTACATTATGGCACCAAATACCATACAATATGTCTTATGATATGACATATCCAAAGGTGATGTAGGTATAATATGTATGATTTAAGATACAGTCAAAACTATGTGCACCATGTATTGAAGTACATCCATTATACATGTTTGCAATATGGATGCATATACTTATTACACATGCTTACATAAATGGTAACCATGTATGTTGTGTGCATTTCACTTAACATGAGTTAATGACTAACTAGTATATTGTAAATGGTCACATATACATTGTTTGGTTGTCACATGGGGTGTAGGTGGTGTACATTCTAGTTAACATGTTGTATTGTCATTTAGAATACTCTTAGATATATACATCATACATTGACAAATTGTATACAACTGAATGGGCCATAAAGACTATTAGTTCGATTATAGTCTTAACCCATGTTGTGATGGGTTACACAGTGTGTACCACTACTTGTACTAACAAGTGTACTAAATATTGTCAACTATACCTCCATTGGATGGCATTGTTTATGAGGTATATAGCCATATCCATAGTTTATTTGCGAATAATAACTATATGTAGGCTAATAATAGTGGCACATAGTTATGGACATATATAATAGCTCCAATTACAGGAATACTGCCATATAAGGATAACCAGATATATCAAATACTAAACATCTTTAGTACATTATTTGTATATATGATGCACATCGTTCCCATAACGTGGTAATTTTATAACATTGTATAAATTATTCCAATAACATATATCAATTACTAATGCGCCATGATATGTGTTATATATACTCTAAGTGATACAACATGCATACATATTGCTGAGGTTCTTAAATAAGGGTAATTCTGATATCATTCACTATAGGATACATTAGTAATTATAGTTGGTAACTATTATATGGTAAAGAACAGGGGTATTTATCAGGTATTCTTATAATTTATGTCATATACATGAATATGGGGTGTATAACCCATATTTAACCCTGTTACTAGATATGGTACAAACCTACACCCCATTATACTATATATGGATATAGGATCCTATTTACGATATGCAATGATATATATATATATATATATCCTGCTTGTCTTCTCTTTTATCTCCAGTTGATGTACATATGAAGTGAATTTGGCACCTTATATAGGTATACAATAATCTTGGTTGAATTATGTACCTCATATTACTGTTACATAGGGGTAACAGTATCCCTTAACACACGGACTCCAATCCCATAATTATGGTATGTTATATCACCATACCATACCCATGTTATACCAACCCTAGAATGGAGTGGTATGTACCTAATGTGCCATCACATACATCCTTGTCACATATACAATGTCATGTACTAGGGCCTATTATCACATGGTTAACCAAACCAATTATGGAAGTATCTATACAAGTGGACTTGTGCACCAATACAAATGTAAAAGGATGTAAGTACTATAGGGACATATGGGATGGGTGCATGGCATATTTGTCTTATTATTTTTGTTGAAATATACAAAATAGACCTTGGGTTTTAGGAATGACACCCTTATATAGGAGTATAATTTTATGGTCATATAGTTGGGTATACCTATAATACATGTGTAGATATATACCAGTTCATTAGAGTAACATATAATACATACACACCACTTATGTCTAGATTAATTTATATGTAATGCATACATATCCAGCTATACAAGGTTTCGATCCAGTATGGTTTTCACTTATATATACACACATCATGTCAGTCATATACCATAACATGTATAAGCCATAATACCCAGTATTATTTGTACTGTTTAAATATATATATATATATACCTAATAACTGATGGTATTATCAGTATCTATGGTAGCTATACAATTAATGGATACTTGTTTATGAGTGGTATAGACACACATGTATGTGCATGGAGTAATCTATGTGTGACGTATATAATTAATAAACATCCACCTAATACTCGTTATTAATTGGGTATATGTAAACTCTTGTATATGTGTGGTCACATACCTATACACATACAATGTGCACTAATATTAGTATAACTATCTATGTGTGGGATGCACATAGAGAACTATATTGCCCACTCACAAGGTGTATTCAACTAATGGGCCTTATACAAATAACACCATAACATATAGGGTATACAATATAGGGGTAATGACTATATTGTACATTAGCTCTATGTACTGTCAGTATTTTGGATAGCTTTACTATACTATACATGAGTGGTTATGTAATACTGGCACAATATGTGTATACTAATTGCACACTAATTCCCGAAAATTGTACTGGCCTGACTATTACATAAGTTCCCTAGTGTAATAATGTTATACCACATATAGGATTATTTATACACATTGGTCCTATATGTGGCATATGGTAAGTCACCTAGGGACATGAGTGTATGTTACTCTAAGTGTAACAACTAATCCCATATATGAGTGTTATAATAGCACAGTACCATGGTATATCTACTTATATAAATGTTATATGGCATATATTTAACATTACACATGTTATGCTATATGTACCATAGCATGTGTCATAATTATTAGGGTATCAAGGTATGGTCTTGTATATTATCATGTGTAGTAATACACTGATAATATCCATGGATGCTTATCTTACACACATAATGTATAGAATAGTTACATCTATATGTAGACATATGTATTGATGGGTATAGTATATATAAAGGGTGACAGCATGTAATGTACCAATAGGGTATAATATATAGTATTGTAGGGTACACACACAATGTCCCTATTACCACTATTTAAAAAGATATTTGTATGTGTATAACCTCACAATGTAACTATCAAGTGGACATTTTACTCATGGGTATACCATACTCAATACATCTAACATATAACCTCATACTATAATATTTTGGATCTTATTAATTGCAAACCATAGGGTATCTAGCACTAACTAGTGTATCTGTTATGAGTACACTTTAGCTACCACCTCTAAGTATGATTATAGGTGTTATTAATGTACACAACAGTTTGTACACATGGACACAACGAATGATTCCAATTAAAGGATATAATTAAGGTAACTGCCATAATGTAAGGGTATAATATTAGTTACATGGTATCTAATATTAAGGTAGGACATATGGAACCAATAGTATAATCACATCCCATATTGGTGTGATTAATACATGGCATACCTGGGTATTGCATAATGTGGTACTCATGTACCCTAACCATAATATACAAGTGCCTAATGTGTATTATGGTTAGGGATATATTGTACCTTATGATACACGAGTACCTTAAGCATGTCTTATAATGTATCCACACTATACTAATATATTTAATTGGTGTTATTACCATACGCACATGGGTATGAAACATGGAATGGACCATGTAGGGCGTGATATAATGTACCATCCGCATAGATGGTATGTATATTTGACTATAATCAATATCATTTATACATTATGTCTGTGGCTGTTATAAAATATTTATGTACACTAACTGACATGGATTAGTGCTATATTGATGTAACCTGGCCTACATAATTGTAATATCTATAACACTCATAATATAGGTTACCATATATTATGAGTGTTATTATATCATGTGATATAATACCCAGTCATTTGTTAGAACTAGGTGTTAGCATAAATAGTCATAAATACCACTACGTTATTTGGGTGCATACTATACCATAAGTGGGATGTTATATGGTAGTATAGGTCAATGTAATATATGCCATACCACTCAACATACACACAAGCCTTGGCATATATGTGCACATTATATGCATAACCTATATAGATGGTCATTACAAGGTGACAAATATATGATACCTATACCCTGATATCTATGCCATACAATTAAGGTTTAGTCTATTTATCATTATAATGGCTTAACAGCATAATGATATAAATGGACCCTATCACTTGGGAACTAGTCATATCCACTGTGTGACATACCATTTAGGTACATAAAGAATATATGCAATGTAGTGGTAATTATACCATATGACATATTACATGATACCTTACTATGTAACATATATATATTTTCAATATTATCACATGTAACCTAAGTGTATGTCCAAAGTTTGATACCTTTACTAATTGTATGGAATGTCGTAGGTACTAAGTCTGGTGGGTCATAGTGGCTTACATAGCACTGTATAGTAATAATACAAAATGATACTATAATGTTCCCTTGATAGCATGCACTAGTATATATGCTTGTAACCTATATATATGGTATAGGTTACATCATAACATAGGTTATATGGTATTTAACTAACACATAGGTTAAGGGTATGTAAATGCTGATGCACCCATACTTATGGCCACTTGGTAATGTTATGTCTTCACCTATAGTATGTTATACAAGGATATGTAGTTGGCAATGGTATAATTTGTGTGAATAGTATGAAAATTGTCTATAACAAACAGTCTTGGTTACTCCCATATTATGAAATATTATATAGACCAAACAGTACACATAGACTTATGTTGTACTGTATGGCCCATATAATATGCTTGTTACATATTATGACATAATAAGAGTTATGTTTGTGCCACTCGGTTATACCCCATTATATCCACATATTACCATAAAGGCACATGGATATGACATTAGGTAATTATACCAACCAAATCATTACTTAACCAACATATAACGACTTGGTTGGTATAATTGGTTTATTATAGTATGTATATCCATACTTGGTTGTTTACACTGGATAGTAAACAACCAAGTGCATTATGTTATGAATATTGCAGTAACTATATAGTTACTGTGACATGCTAGGATACCCTAACCCACTTGGTGTGCTCTTGTGTAATAAGGTTATACCATGGTATGATACTAATATTATGTGATGGGATAACCAATCACTCCATAGATATGTAAGAAACATGTATAATGGTAACATTGATTGTGTACCCTATATAGGTGGTCACAGTGTTACTAATATTGTAATATCATATGCATTACCCACCCTGATAAGGCAATGTACCTTATCTCATAGAATTAACCATGGATATGACCTGCATGGATGCTTACCTTGTTTGTATTATACTATAAGTTATTCAACCCCAAGACAGCATTGCTTATATGCCATGGTACATATGGAACCCCAACATATGTGAATGGCATGCCTACAATCTTATCGATATACTCTGGCATTTAATGTGGGGTATATGTCCACTTGTCAGGTATAATTCTATTCATAATAATATATAAATTTAGATATTAGTGGCCATATATGTCTCCTACATTGGGTATCCATATAACTATATATTTATAGTTGGATGTGTCTCTTAAGCAAAAACCAATATGCCATATACCAAACATATATGTACCCTAATGCCATGTATGTTAGTCATGTTTGATAACTGATTGATATAAATGTATGTGGACCAAAAGCACAAGTAGTAGCTAATATAATCTCTATGTTGGTGGGTATGAATACCTCATATGTAAGAGATACCCTATATTATACCATGTGGGATGTAATGTATAGTGTCATAATGGTGGACTTACCATTACCAAGCCATTGTGGGCACCATATACTTAATACATAAGTACAATGTACTTCATATATGTATACTAGAGATAAATATAGTATTGTATGATACTATTGTAATGTATATATAAATGTTGTAATTGACGTGTATGTTACATACCTACAATAGGTGGTACCCACATTGTTTAGGGTACCTACTAACAATGGTATGTGATGTATGATACTATTGTAATGTATATATACATGCTACTAGGGCACCTACTAACAATGGTATGTAAGGGTATAATATATAGATGGTGGTATGACATACATGTATGTCATATGTATACTATGACCTAGTTGTCAGACATATTAGTATGGTACCTATAATCCAAGATGTGTACTGTGCTGTAATACATGGAAACATCATATTGTAGGTTGTCCATTAATGTATGGTTATTATACATTACAGGCCATGATGTATGGTAATATACCATAACATAAGTACAAGTTAAGTGTCATGTATCACCATGTTAGTACCCTTGCCATATGCATCTATTACAGATAGTTATGACACACTAATGGGTATGAGTACCCACTTATGCTATCCATAAGGAGTACATATTAGTATCATAGGTTGCACATAAATAACCATAAATATGGGTAGCTTTTGACCCTAATATGGGTATTCAACTAATGGGCATCAGTGGGTACTCTGTCAATTAGTTCATACCTCTGTTATGGCATGATGATAGTATATGTGTAGTAATACATGTATGCATGTGTATAATGTAACCTTGACATCTACCATATCTTCATAATACTATTTCATGTACCCATATCGTACATAATCCATATACTATAATAAATAATAGTATATATTATTTGTTCATATATACCACGACTGATAAATAATATAATGCCATACATATGTGTGTGTATAATGTACGGACCTGATGAAACCAGTATATTATAGGTACTACCATGGCTTATAACTCACATATAAATAAGGAGTTACTAAAGAATGCATGGTACCTTGCCCTACCATCCATATGACATAGGTCTTTTGGTAACTCCATGCTAATTATAGTATGGTAATATCAACCATACTATAACTTGACCTATACGGTAGCATACCTTTGTATGATATAGTTAGTACCCATAAGTGGTGATAACATATGGCTATCACCACTTATGTGTTATGCATTTATCATATATACGTTACATGATATATAATACATGGGTGTGAGTAATTGTCATGCATTACCTATGTTATGGGTTATACATATTACATACAGATTAAGGGTGGTATAACTATTTAGAATTTGATTGTACATTGTATATAAAGAGTGTTTACATATACCTATAAGGTATATATATGGAGATCCTTACATGTGGATCTCCATATATAACTTACATCTATATGTGTAAGATATTCCACCACATATCTTGGGCAAAGGCACTTAATATTACATTTGGGTATGTGATATGTATCCCTTGTACAATTTAACCTAACATACATTTATTATAGTACCCAATACCCTAATGTGTACATACAACCTTATATGTACATATAGATGTTAGCTGCCACATCTATGTAATAGATATGGCATATGCACCCATGTTTATGTAGACCATGTGTGTACCCATGTGTTCATAAAACTATATTTGAGGGGTGAAATAGATTGGATTCATATGTGATTTAGTACACTTGTATGATATACATGTTATGCCTTTAATGTAGCACCTAATGTATTTAGGTGCTACATTACCAAACAGTGGTTACTTGTGCTTAGGTTTGTACTATTTATAGAGGTCGTATGTACCTAATTAGTATAATAACATATGGTGCATCACCATTGGTCCAAATCAATCTGTCATCTAGGGCATTTTACTCATGGGTTATCCCACTTGTGAATAGGATAATTATACATGTAGGTATAACATAGGACTGTAGTGTAATGATATGGGATATGCAAATTGTATAAATTGACTATCCCTAGACATATTGTATGTACCCAAATAGATCCCACTTGGTACTATACCACCCACTAGAATCTATTGGTGGGCGATATGACATAAGATATATCACCCATCTTCAATAGTACCCATGAATAATATTTACCCATATTATAGCATATGGTATTATAGTACCTGGCATATTTACCCATATATACTGATACAATTGACTTCATAATGTACAACTAGCCCATAATGGTATAACATTGCATAATGTACCCATATATGTCCCATAATACATCCATACTAATACACTATTTGTATTAGTATACATTATGGGATGTGTATGATAGTAAGGTAAATAATATCCAACTTGTCTGAGAATGGTGAAGGTATAAATTTTATTAGTCATATGGTGCCATATTCTAGTAAATGCACTCAGTCTATATTTGCCTGACATACATTTATATGTATGTACCCTATCACATGAATAATACCCAAGTGGCCTAGGTATATGTACACATAAATTATATGTACATTTATAAGACCATCTCATACATGGTCAGTAGAGTGCATTAACTATAAAATATGAGTTAACATTCCTCATCTAGTATGTATGGTACATTACCATGTGGTCTGTGTGTCAATAGAGTACATCTCGTCTACTGAATGCCCTTGCAAATCCTTGTTTGATGTATTCCATATGCATTATGGAATATGATTTAATGTACCAATAATGTACCAAGTTACATTTGTACATCATATATAAAGGGTGACAACATGTAATGTACCAATAGGGTATTATAATATATAGTATTGTAGGGTACATACACAATGTCCCTATTACCACTATACCCATTTAAACAGATATTTGTACGTGTATAACCACTTTGTATGTACATCATGAGTGTATGTAATAACCTATACTACAGCTAGGTACTTGTAGCACCTTACTTGTATAGGGACTATATTACAACATAATGACACATACTAGGTGTAATATCCTTATAGCTAATATAATGTGTGTGGGATACCTATCAATTTATAACATATTATTATACCCATATACATGATGTGTATAACCTACTCCATACCATACAATAGGTATATGATATGTACATATCCTAAGGTAGTTATGTATATCAAGTTACACTATAGTCAATAGGGTGGTATAATGACCCAATATAAATAACCGGTTTATATACCTGTGAACCATCTAGTAATTTGTGAGTGCCATATATTCTGTTGATACATATACTGATGGGCTCATAACTCACATACACAAACACTGTGTATAGCCATACATGGCTATCCTATTATATGTGTACCAACATTATAATGTTATAAATGCAGGTCAAATATAATTGCAATATGTATGTACATAATATATAGCGTCATACACTAACCATGGTAGTGGTATGTGACATGGTAGTTGATATTCTATTGGAAGCAAAGGTACATAATGCCATACAATACCATAGTTGGTGTATGACTATATATATTATGTACGTAACTTTGGAAGACATCCCACTATAAGTTATGTATACATATTGTGACATACAGGTTACCAACCATAGATATGGTACTATCTTGGAATATCAGTTACATCATTCCTATGATAAGCCATTTAAGTCTACTATAATGGGAAGCAATTATATAGTGTTTCACTGATATTGTAATGATTTGGGTGTCCATACAATATATAGGTATATGTCCCAGTTTACCAAAGTTATGGGCCTATAATGAACATCGATATCTTACATTCCATTAGTAATGTGGGTACTCTGATATGGTCATATCACTAATATACAACATTCATGCATACCCATATACTGTCTAAAGAGATACAAGCACATGATGGGAAACCCAATAGGAACTTGTCCTAGAGAATCAAACACACACGGGAGCACAAATTTATTGTTATATGATGCAATACTAGATGGTATTTATTGACAGTCATATACATTTCCTTATATATCTCCTGTTTGAACTAATACTAGTTAGGGATAAGGTGACCATACATGTGTACCATATCCAAATTTATTGTTACATATAATATGCCGGTTACCAAGCATATACCCTGTACCTAGTCTGTGATTGGCACGTGTGACTAATATGACTAGGTATATAGTATGGTAGACATACTATATATATGGGTCATATAGGTAACAGGTGTGCATATAGGACCATATAGTACCACCAATTGCTTACTACGTCCTTCAAGAATAGTTAATCATTCTTAGATGTACATGGATGGGTAAAACAAAATAGTACATTTTATGATGACTCTTGGGTTACCTATTACCATCAGTGGATGTCATTTAGGGACATTATACTAGGTACACATATTTGAACTAACATAAAATGTACTAACAATGGAGCTAATTAAGAGTGTGGCATAATTAAGTAGTAACCTACCTGATGTCATCACATGGAGATATACAATATTTATCCAAAGTATACCACTACCCCTTATCCCTGTACATTAGATGGTTAGTATGTACAGGGATAAGGGGTAGTGTAATGATGGGTTGCTTTTTACCAAATATGTAACCCAACACACCTAATCCACACATATATATGATGGTTACATATTATCACATACTTTAGTATAACCATAATTGGTTGACTATAACCAATTATGTGGTATGTGTGGTATATCCTATAATTACTAACATGATAAGCGAAATCAACAAGTTGCTACCTAACTGAATAAAGGAAGGCGCATGGTAACCTTTGAACTAGGAGATTTGGTATGGGTGCACATGCACAAGGAAAGGTTTCCTTCTAAACGAAAATCTAAATTGGATGCTCGAGGTGATGGACCATTTCAAATCATTGCTAAGATCAATGATAATGCATACAAAGTTGATCTTCTTAGTGAGTATGTTGTTTCTAGTACCTTTAATGTATCTGACTTGTCTTATTTCGATTTTGATGAAGGTGAATATTCGAGGACGAATCATTTTGAGGGGAGGGGAAATGATACAAATGGCATTCAAAATGCTACAAGAAGCAATCTTGATGACATAGAACTGATTCCAAATAAGGAAAGTTTTTGGGTTTCAAATAAGGAAACTTCACCAAATTCGGAAAATGGAGATAAAGCGCAAGAAGATGCCATGGGAAATCATATTGAGGCTATTCAAGAAAAACAAGACTATTCAAGTGCCAACTGGAAGGTTTTTTTAATATGGAAAGTTTTATCGGTCCATTCACCTCCAAGCAAAGCATTTGAAGGAGCAACTCCAAATTTATGTGCAACAACATGTTGAAAGTGGGCTGTCCAAATATGGAAGTCCATATATGGAAATGTTTTAATAGCCTAAGCATGTCTACATAATTGGGCTAAAAGACTAGTTTGGAGTGTTTGTGTTTTTGGGCCGGTTCTGGTCAAATTTGGGTTTGTTTGTTATGGGTTGATCTTTTTATTTGTCTCCTTTGTGTTAGAATAAGTGAAATGGGCCACATTTCAAGTGGACCACATTGGTTTTAGTCACTTATATTTCAGACTTTGTTTATGGGCTCAATTTAGCTTTTTAAGTTAGAATACACGGGCCCTTGTTATTTTTACTTAAGCTCATTCGAAACCCAGTAGGGTTAGATTTAATTAAGCATGTTTTAGGATTTTTGTGGCTGTCATATTCACCTCTCTCCATCTTATTCTCTCCAGCAGCCACCCCTCTCTCAATATTGAAGATTGTCTTTTAGTCTCATCCACCTTCTCCACCACTTTCTCCACATCAGCCATGTTCTCCACTACCTTGAAGACATTTATTTCAATTTCTGATGTAATTTGAGAGAAGTTAGAATTTGAAAATTTCAGAATTGAATAGAGAGAGTTTTTGCTTTCTTTTATGTTTATGCGCAAGGTGTTCTTATTGATTACAATTGAGTTTATCTTTTGTTATCAATTTTAATTCCTATTTTTTGTGTTCTTGAGTGCTTAAGTGATTGGGGTTCAAGGGGATTTCTAAAAATTAACTTGAGTTCTTTTCATAAGTGTTCTTGGGTGTAACAACAAATCCTAATTTGATTGCTTTGTTGAGAAACTAATTCTGATTTCATTGGTAATGAGTACTACGGGTCGATTAAGGGTCTTGGGGTTTCGCATTATTTGGTAATAGAGCCTTGGTTCCAATCAAGTAATTATTTATCCTTTATTTTTGTTTCATGTCAATTTATCACTGTTATATTGAAGTTATTCTTGTTCATACCCAGTTGAGCCATAAAAACGCCATTCAGCATTTTCTTGCCTCTGTGTTAATTTCTGTTTTAAAAAAATTCAAGATCTTACATATCTAAAACGTGCAATTGAGCTTAAAAACAGTTGCTTCGATTTTTGTTGGCTTCAAATATACTGAAATACATTAAAAGTTCAAGGGAAAATGTGTTATAGCTTCTATTTGGGTGTTTTAAATTTCAGAACAGCTTGAGTACAATTAGCACATTTTGGGGTTGTTCATAGCTGATTCATTTCAATTGAGTTTTGTTGTTAGTAAATACTTTACATTATTTAGAGTGTTTTTGAGTGATAATTTGAGGTTCTGATTGGGAATTTCAAGTTTCTAATATTCAATTCCAGATTTATCATTTGCTTGCATCCTTTAGTCTTCTTTTATTGAATCTGCACATTTGCATCTATACATTAAAAGGCTATACTATTGATTCATTGCTTCCTCAAAAAAAAATTATCATAAACTTATTGGTAATTCAAGTGTGTGCTTTCAATTTGTTGTTTGCGTCAATTTTGCTTCTAGTATCTTACGTGTTTTCATTCCTTGTTTAGGTTTTCCTTACAAATTCTTAATTAAAATTGGTTGCATTAAGATATTTGATTGCTGTTTGATTTGGCCCTTAAGTATAAACATCGAAAGAATGCTTGAGTGGTAAAAGGCAAGAGTGTGTGAGCTCAAAAAAGGGAAAAAGTCAAGTTTGGGTGAAAACACGAGAGGTGTGTCATTAATACGGGAGTAAACACGTGAGGGAGTGTTTGTGAGGATTATTTTTGTTGTTATCTTTGTTGAAATTTTAGATTGAACATGGATTCTCAAGAAAGTGGAGTTGAGAAACAAGACCAAGCTTTCATTCTAAAAGCTATACAACAGGAGTTCCAAAGAATGCAAATCATGATAAGGGACATGAATGAAAGAATGAAAGAATTGAAAAAGGGGCCGCCCCAAATGTTCCAAGTCTGAGAAGACAACCAACACCTCCAATTGATGATGAATATAATGAAGAGTTTGATGATCAAGCCACCATGATAAATGAAGGCAGAAAATATGGAGGAGCAAGGAGGGGCCGAAATGATCTTGAGAGAAACCTAGGAAGTATCAAAATGAAAATTCCACCGTTTCTAGGCAAGAATGATCCTGATGCATACATGAAATGGGAAGGAGCTCATTTTTGAGTGTCACAATTACTTAGAAGAAAAGAAGGTAAAGCTTGCTGCCGTAGAGTTTAGTGAGTATGCCATTGTGTGGTGGGACCAATTGATCATGAGTAGAAGGAGAAATAGAGAATGTCCTATCCAAACTTGGGAGGAGATGAAAGCCATCAAGAGAAGATGTTTTGTTCCTAGCCACTATTATGGGGAATTGCACCAAAAATTGCAAAGCTTTGTTCAAGGATCAAAGAGTGTGGAGGACTACTAAGAAGAGATGGAGATAGCAATGATAAGGGCAAATGTGGAGGAAGATAGGGAAGTCATCATGGCAAGGTTTCTCAATGGACCCAATAGAGAAATTGCCAATGTGGTAGAGCTTCAACACTATATGGAGATAGAAGACCTGGTACACATGACCATGAAAATAGAGAAGCAATTGAAGCGAAAGGGAATTGCGAGGCAAGTCAACATATATTCGGCTCAGAATTCCACACGGAGGTCGAATTGGAGGAATGATAATAAGGCTGCCCAATTCAAAATAGATGACAAAACCAAGTGAAAAGAACCATTTGACAACAAAAACAAAGGTATTTCTACTCCCCAAACTAATAGGAATAGAGATATCAACTGTTTTAGATGTTTGGGATTTTGTCATATGGCGTTGCAATGCCCAAACAAAAGAGTAATGGTGATGAGTGGTGGTGAGGTTGAAACCGACAATGAGAGTGATGTCGATGATGAGATGCCTCCCTTGGAGGATTCTAGTGATGGGGAGTTACCTATGGAGGCTAGATTGATGGTTACTAGGCGTGCTTTGAGTGCACAATATAAAGAAGACCAAGAGGGGGTGAGACTACAACGAGAAAATATCTTTCATACTAGATGTTTAGTTAGAGGGAAAGTGTGTAGTGTGATTATTGATGGGGGAATTGAATGTGGCTAGTACATTATTTGTTGATAAATTAGGACTAGAAACCACTAACACCCTAGACCTTACAAATTACAATGGCTTAATAATAGTGGGGAATTGAGAGTCCAAAGACAAATGAGGGTGCCATTTACAATTGAAGTATAGTGATGAAGTTATATGTGATGTGGTTCCAATGCAAGCTAGTCATATGTTTTTGGGTAGACCATGGTAATGGGATAGGAGAGTAATGCATGATGGTATTTGAATAGGGGTGTAGTGGAGAAAGAGGGCAAAAGGTATACACTTTTACCTTTGATACCAAACAAAATTTTGAAGACCAAATGCAACTTAAAAAATCCTATGATGAATTTGCACAAAAAGTGGTTGAGTGAAAAAGAAAAGACAATGAGAAAGAAAGAGAAAAGAAAGATAAAAGAGGGTGAGAGAAAAATAGAAGGCAAATCAAAAGAGAAAAAGAATGAAGATAATTCAGACAATGAGAGAAAAGAAGAGAGA
>JANQBM010542957.1:0-16805 GCA_025594535.1 Erythroxylum domingense | reverse complement strand
TGTTCTCCGATTCAAGAGTTGGACTCCGGTACGGGATCCAACAGTTGGGATCCGGTCTCCGGGTCGGGGCCTAACACTCACCTCATGATCGTGACCCAACAGAAAAAGTTTCTATCACAATCGTGATGCTTCCCCACGATCATAGACTGGCTAGAAAAAGTTTTTGTCATGATCGTCGCAGAAGCACCAAGATCATGGCTAGCTCCAAAAGTTTCTGTCACGATCGTGGGAGGGACACTACGATTGTGGCCAAACCTATGGAGAGAAAGAGTTGTCTTTTGAGTGAAGTATAAACCAAACAATGATATGGTGCTTCCATATGAGATATTTAGGCTTGAATAAGATCCTGAATGAACCTAGTTGATGCTAAATGAGGTGTTTGGAGTGAGAAAAGGGTATTAGGTATTAAAAGGATGATTAGAAAATAATGTTAATTGTTTATATGATGTGTATTAAGGAAATATACCCAGGAATTTTCATTGAACATGCATTATACATAACACATATATATGTGTGTGTATATAATTGAGTATTCATGCGAATGTACAAAGTAGTAATGTGTAAATGTGAGTGATTGCATGATATAGAAGACTAAATAGAGTGACCACTTCCAAACGTTTCCGGGACTTTAAGGCAATAAGCTAACGGGAGCAAACTGTGAGTAACCTAAGATGGTCTCATATTGATTACTTATTTGTTAAATTATGCATGGAATTATTATATGATATTTAAGTAATGATTCTAGGCATTTTATTTCTTATTGGGTTAGTCATGGCTGCATGCATCATATGGATACATATGCAGCAAAAGTGTCAGAATCAAGATTCCGACACCATGATAACTTAAAATTCACAAGATTATATATGCATGCAAGGATATGTATCTAAGAACATGAAATATAAACTTTTTACCTTTTGTATCTCCTCCTTTCTTGATTCTCCCCCTTATTTGGGTTGTTGCAAACATCAAACCCTTTCTTGATCACCCAAGAACACACAAAGAAGGAAGATGAAACAATGTGTAAGGGTGTTAGAACATCAAACTTGATGAATTCTAATAGATGTTCAATTGGGGGATAGATCAAGGTTATCTTGTATGCCTGTTGATTTATATAACAATTGCATAAATTGCATAAAGATAACTCAAGAACTCTTCTCACTCTCTCTAGAACTCTTCTAAAGACCTTTCTCTCTCTCACTTGAGTGTGTAAGAAATGGAAGAAGCTCGTTTACATAAGTGAAGAAGTCACTTATATATCATTTCGTGGATTCTATCATAATCGTGGCCTGGCTCGCCTTCGGTCATGATCGTGACTCTATGAGTCAGGATTGTGGCTTGCTTAAAATGGCCATACACACTGTGTTTTTCATCCGATCTTTTATAAGTGTGACTTTTAGGTTCCCGTTTATTTTAGGCACTTGAATTAACTCTTAATTCAATAAAATCATGAAGGGTTTCATAATGCCAATTTTCTAGAATATAAGTGGATTAATACATGAACTCTTCGATAGTTAATTATCCTGAACCTTTCTATAGACAATTATCGTGCAACTTGTCCTTTCACCATACTATACCCTACTTGGTTCAGAGTACGGGCTATGTGTCAACTCTCACTAGACTGTGAAAGACCTAGCAATTTCCTTGATCTATCTCTATAGATATTTACAGCTAGTGTATTACTTCAGGCAAAGGAGAAGGTTTTATGTTAGGCTTTAAACCTAACTTTTGCAAAAATTTTAATAAACTTCTATTATTTTGTTTTGAATTTTATTTTTCATTTTGAATTAGACCCTTTTATAAACTAGTTGTTTCTAAATAAATCAAATTCACATTTATAACTTGATGAGTTTTCCTAGTAATTGAAATTTATGCTCAGTGATATAGATCCAAACCAAAATTTGGATAAAATTTATTTTCTTATTTATATTGTTTCCATTTATATGATTTTCTGTGAGATATGATGTCTTGGCCCAATGAAGGGTATAAGTGGAGAGACAAAGACTTAATAAAAGGATTTTATCCCTTTGCGATCATAAAAATAAAAATACGAAATTCTTTATCTATGTAAAAGGAACACATCCTTAAATTAGCATATAATTTTTCTTCTCTCAAAACATTAAAAACTATTTTTACATGCTTAACATGCTCATATAAATTGTTACCATATATCTTAATATCATCAAAATAATTAATCACAAATTTTTCAATAGAGTACATGAAACATGGTTTATTAACCTTATGAAAGAACTAGGTGTACATAATCCAAAATGCAGCATTAACCACTCATATAAACCATGTTTTTGTTTTAAAGGTTATTTTCCATTCATTACTTTGTTTTATCCTAATTTGATTATATCCACTTTTCAAATCAACTTTTGAAAATATAAAAAGTCATATAACTTATTAAGCATGTCATCTAATATAGGAATGAGATGTCAATATTTTACCATTATTTTATGACAACTCAATAATCAACAACAGTCTCTACAACCTATCTTTCTTAAAAAGAAATAATGCCAAAACACACATGGACTCATGCTCTCTCTAACATAAACTATTGAAAAAAGCTCCTCAAGTCACCTTTGAATCTCCTTAGTCTCTTTCAAGTTACTTCTATAGGTTGCTTGATTAGAAATGTAAGCAGTTGGTATGAAAATGATATAGAAATATATCAATTATGTCTTCTCGATCCTCCTTTATATTAGTTTGAATCATGGCGATCTCTGTCTTTGTGTGGTATTCCTTAACACTCTTTGAACCTTGAGTGAGGCATTATAATATTTGGAACAAATGTTTGTAGTGGTAATTAGGGGTAAAGTATCTCCTCATGATCACTCATATCCTCTTAGTTGCAAATAAGTTGATCCTACTAAATAATGACATTGTCCATAAACTTAATAATATGTCTTTATTTTCTTTATCCAGTGTAACGGTGTATGTCAAAAATCAACTCCATACTTTTTTCCCATTCTAGGTAGGCCTCAGGTTCATTTCTCCTTTAGAATAAAGGAATCTTCATTTTAATGTTTGTAAGGTTGAACCCTCTTTTAGGCTCCCTTTCGTAGACTCTATCTTACCAATCACCATGATTTGTAAATCTACTGATATTATTTTCTTGGTGGTTAGTAATGATCATGCAAGATTGTATCATTTAACTCCAATATATCTTTAAGTTCACAAAAAATTATATTTATGCATTCAAATGATTATTGTATAGCTTGAAGCATATACATATTATTCTTTCTTCCCCATTTAATTATATCCTAATTAGACATAATTCAACCTTGAATAGAATGTTAATAATAACCTTATAACGCTCCTTTTAATATTCTCTTGACTAACATCACTTAATTCATCCATATTTCACTTCAAATATTTAGGCTTGCTCTACTAATATTGATCACACACTCTTGAATTTTACCATTTATTTTCTTTCTTCATAAGTTCTTTAAAAACTAAACAAAAATGTGGAAGAGTTCAAGAAATCCAACGAATTAACAAAAGATGAAAGGAAATAAATCATGGGTTAAGCAAAAGAATAAGGAAATTAAGTAAAAGTTAATAAGATCAAACTAAAAATAAACATGTCTTAAATTAAAAAGTAAAAATTTGAGTGGGTATGGTCAGGGAGATAACCATGACTTAGACCCTATTGGATACAAAAATTTTAATGCTACTAGGCACGATCTAGGACATGCTCATATCTAGGACTATAGATCTTTTTGTAACTTTATAAAGTTAGACTTAGTTTGAGGTGTGCCCATGTTGGAGACCATTGATATTTCTTTAACTTTGGGAAGATAGACATAATCTACACCATGCTTATATTACAGACCATATCTCATAATTAGGCTTTCTAGAAAACTAGATGAGCTTGTAGATAACCATATTGTAGATCATATTCACATTTAAATCTTCTCCATCCTTACCTTAAATTAAGCTAAACAATGTGCATTCTTCAATGTAGCTTGATTCTAAACTTGTTGCTATTTCTCTTGTAACATTGTTAAAACTAACTTAAAGCCTTTTTTTTTTTATTGTTTGCATAACTAGTCCACTTATTAAACTCAAAGGATCAAAGGCAACTTATCTTCTGTCACCTATGAAAGATGTTAATATTTCATATACAAAAGTAGTTACCTAGGTTCTTTGAAAGTGTTTTAAATGATTTAGGGAATTTAAAAGAGGTGTAAAATAAAATTCCAAATTATTTGTAAATATTAAAAAACAATTGAATGATTTACTTTAAAAATATTTTGAGTAAATTATAAAATAATTTAAGTTAAGAATTTTTAGTAAAAAATAAAATATTTTCTACCTTAATAAAAGGATTAACTAATAAAACCTAAAGTCTACAAAATGAAAAGTAACTTAGATAGAGTTAACATATGGATGCTTACTAAGGTAGTAAGGAGATTACCATATAGATGATGTATTGAATGTCAATGATTAATCTCATCATAGCAATGGTGCAAATATCCTTATACATGAGGTACTCAAGGATATCTTGGATACTAATCCTGTGCTTTGATAACATTCCTTGTTACCTAAAGACAAGGTCACTCTTAGGGTGACGATTGGGTACAACTATTGGTATTCAAAGTTAATTGGGTAACCAATAAAGAATTCAACACTCCTGATAAAAGGAACTGATACCTACGACCTCTTGTTGGGTCATTACTCAGGAGTTTCTAGCCATAGCAGTTATGTGTCATGAAGAGAGTCTTCAATGACACTTAGAGTAATGAGATCCTAGGATAAGAACTAACATCACTTAGACTATATGTGATGTAGTCAGCCTACTGGGAGTTGACATATAGCTCATACTCCGAACCAAATAGGTATAGTATGGTGAAAGGACAAATTGCATGGTAATTGTCTATGGAAAGGTTCATAAGTGGGAGAATTAACTATCGAAGAGTTCATGTGTTAATCCACTTATATTACAAAAAATTGGCATCATAAAACCCTTCATGATTTACTTGAATTAAGAGTTAACTCAAATGCCTAAAGTAACTAGGAACTAAGGGTCACACACATAAGAGATCGGATGAAAAACATAGTGTATATGGCTAATGAGCCACCATCACGGCTGAAGGCGAGCCTATTTTTTTACGTAGGCCATGATTGTGGCTCATTAGCCACGATCGTCACAGAGGGCATGAATGAGTACATAAGTGAGTTCTTCACTTATGAACACAAGGTTTTACCACTTCTTACACACTTAAGTGAGAGCATAAGGGCTCTAAAAGAGTTCTTGAGTGAGAGAGAGGTATCAAGAGTCTTGTTGTTGCAATTTATGCAATTGTTGCATGAATTAAAGTGCATGCAACAAGAGTCTTGATCTATCTTCTATCATTTTGAGCATCTACTAGAACTCTTCTAGTTTGGTGCTCAAATCACCCTTAAACAAGAAGAAGAAATAAGAAATGAGGAGAAACAAAAGGTAAAAAAATGTTTTATATTTCATGTTCTTTACATATCCATGCATGCATGTATGATTATGTGTTTTTTGGGTTGTCATGGTATCGGAATCTATATTCTGAAACTTCCATTGCATTCTCATGCATGTGATGCATGCATCTATGGCAAACCTAACATATATTTATCAAAGCTTAGGCTTAAAAAAGAGGCCCAACATATGTGAGCAAATTGCAAATAAACAAACACATTTATTGAGTTATGAACTCTAATCTTTAAAAAGTTTCAAAAACAAACTTAAATAAGTTATCAAATTTCCTGATCAATCCAAAAGATCTTCAAAGGCAAATATAAATAAGAAATAAATTGGAAAATTTCTAAAAATCACTTTTAAAACCTAAAACCAAAATGTAATAGATGGAATGATGCATTAATATTTTCTTTACTAAATACATTAGAAACAAAATTCTAAATATAACTTTTAAACCCCAAAGCACAATTGCAACTAGATGGAATGATGCATGGTTAAGATTTGATTAATGTTGTCTCTATTATCATATTATAAGCCTACAAAAAGGTGGAACTATCATTGTATAATAGTGAAGTGATAAGTAGAAGTTCATCTTATAAGACTAAAACTAAATTAAAAAGTATGTTAAACTGTCAATAAAAAGAATCTAACAAGTAACCAACAAGAAGAAATAGATGATACTCATATCTAGAATAGATATCTTCCTATCATCAACTTGTACCTTTGATTCAATTGCTTAGTAGTTTTATTGTTTGGATTGGTGGAATCTCCTATTGTAATGAACTGCCACTTCGTAGTGTATAGCCACATATCCCTAGCATCATTAACTGATATCCCTATCTAATTAACAATTATAATAATTCCTTACAATTTCTTAAATGCCACAAAAGATCATATTTATAGAATCATATTGTTATATCCTTAGTACCCTATTTAATTTTTAACATAGGTTCGTAAGTTTATCTACACACAGGTATTTTCGGTAAAGTTTATACAAAAATTCAAATTATGTTTATGCTCCAGCTTGTATGAAACCAATAATAAGAATAACAACAATAATTCCCAAATATAAAATTCTTCATTTTAAAAAGTTGAAATGAAGAATACAAAAATAAGCTAAGGTTTCATCAAATTTACATAATAAAATCAATCTCTTGATGTGATTTTCTTTCTTAGATTGGCTTTGATATTCCTTGAATGTTGGAAAATGATATTAGATGTGTATATCAGGGCCTTTTCTCTATAGAAAACTTTAAGCCAAATTACAATATAAAAATGTGTTCAACTAAACTAAACTAAACTATCTCTCTATTTTAGGGGTTTCTATGTCGCATTCTTTATAGCCTTCAACGAACATAGTCTAGAAAAAAATTTATCCTAGGCTACGTATCACACCACTTCTTATGGTTTTGCTTCAAAGTCTCCATATAGCTTAATATGAGAACATGTATCACACTATTTCTATTAGAGAATGTTTGTAGAGTGACACTAGCTCTGACATCACTTTATCTTATGTTTCTTTCATATTCTTTTACCATATAAAACAATATTACTTTTCCCATCTAACATGTTATATTTTCAACACCATATTTCTTGTTTAGAATAAAAACAAACATATAGTCATGTGCTAGGCCATTTTTTATATTCCAATATAGAAAAACCTTAATAAATAGTCATATGCTATATAGTGTTTAGCTATAATTGAATTTTCATGATATATACCTTGTAAACTCATTCATTCTTGGCCAACATAATAACTCAAGAAACTTTTTTAAGATAAGAATAAATCCAATTAAAATAAGGTAATTTGAATAGAAACAAAATACTAAGAAAAATATACATATATTTTATGCTTATTAAATGCCCCTTCACGTAGAATTTTACTTTTCTTCATTCAAATCAATCCCAATGACTATTAACCTATGCAAGATTGAATTTTTGGGGATTTTATCAACTTAATTAAATTGATCAAGAGTGATCATTATCTGCCTAGTCACTCTTTTCATTATGAAACTAAATAGGTATACAAACTTGTGGTTTAATATTAGCAAAACCTATCAATACTAAAAATATTAAATCAACTAAAAATTTTAACCTTATAAATAAGATGAGCATTAAATAATTAAAAAACATAAACCCATAAGTAATTAATGATGAAATTAAACATAAACCAAAACAATTATTTTTTAAAACTTTTAGAGAACAATGAGATTGTTTAAAATTCATCCCAATCTTATATGACCATAAACATCTCATCATAAACACCATCGATTACTCAGTTAAGTCATAGTTTCTAATGGCTACTAGACTACTCATAATTTTGACCTATAACCTATATAAAGATTAGTGTGATAACATTTAGTAATGGTCAAGCTATTCATAAATTGTTTATTATATAAATTCATTAGCTATACGGAATAATCAATCACTTATAAATTCAAAATCTAACTCAAATAATGTTAAGTTCATACATAACATCACATCATTTGAATGAAGCATCATTTCTTAAAAATATTTGATCAAATTTAAATTAAAATACTCATCAGTGATCATATATATTAACTTATTATAGGTATAAATCATTAGATTAAGCACATTCCTGAGTAACCATTCCTAACCATCCAACTTATAGAGGTGATCCAGAAAAAATAAAAGAACTAATAACGAAGGGATATGTTCAAGAGAGCTTGAGTCCTTACATGGTTCCAATAATTCTTATCCCTAAGAAAGACGGATCTTAGAGAATATGCATTGATTACAATGGCTATAAACAACATAACAGTAAACTATCGCCATCACATTACTAGATAAGATGATATTATAAATGATTTGATGGATTTAGTATCTTTAAAAAAATTGATTTAAAGTATATATACCATCAAATTAGGATCATGAAAGGATATTAGTGGAAAACTACGTTCGAAATAACATATAAACTTCATAAATTATTAGTAATGCCATTTTTCCTCACTAATGCAGCAAAAGCTTTTATGAGATTAATGAATTAGTTTTTATGTTCATTAATTAGGAATTTTATCATTGTTTATTTTATGTCTTGTTAGTGTGCAATGAAAATTTCAATGAACACATAATTCATTTGCATTACGTACTTAATGTGCTATGAAAGGAAAATTTATATGATAACCTTTAAAGTGTAGTTTTTGTATAAGGTTGTTTTCCTTTTATTCTTAGTAAGTGTATAAGCAATAGAGGTTAATGAAGAAAAGGTAAAGGCAATCAAAGAGTGTTTAATGCTTACTAGCATAACTGAGTTAAGAATCTTTCATAAGGAAGCTAGTTTTACAAGTTTTTGTAAAGGAATTTAGCACATATGGTGCACCACTCATTGAATTAATAAAAAATCAATTATTTTTAAATGAGACAAAGAACAAGATCATACATTTATTGTTTTTAAAGATAGGATATAGTTCTCGATAGTTTTTATAGTTCTTTTCTAGGTGTTCGAGTATGTTTCTAAGTGTTTTCTTAGATGTAAAACATGTGTTTAGGACTTAAAATTATGTTGTTAGTTTTTTTTTATGTTTTAATTGTTTGATTAGTTTAGAGTAAGAATTTGTTTTTTTATGTGTTTTAATTGTTTAATTGGTTTAGAGTAAGAATTTGATCTTAATTTAATATTTCAAGGGGCGTTTGATGTGTTTGTGAGTGAATGGAAATAAGAAAATTGAAGAAAAAAGAAGGAATTTAAAGCATGGAAGATGCCACGATCATGGGCTGCTACATAGGGCTCTCAGTCATGATGTTGGCCCATATGATTTGAATTCCTTGTATGATTTAAGGGTTGATATCTTTTCTTATACGATTGTAGGTGCATGAACACTAGGATCACTCATAGTTTAATCAAAGTAGAAGACAAGTCAAATCTAGACATCACAGAGAAAAAAAAGAGAGATTCAAAGAGCTAAACATCAATAAGCAATAAAAAGAACGATATAGCAGGAATGAAACCAAGAAGAGTAGCAAAGGACCCTTATGGACTTCATAAACCCAGGGTTAAATGCCAATTAACAAGGAATTATATGGCCACCAATGCAAGCAAATATCTTCAAGATCAAACCAGTGTATAATTTCATGGTTTAGCCAATGAGGATTACTATGCTCTTCTGGCCAATTTCTTAGAGATCTGTGATACATTTTGGTATAATGGGTTATTGGAAGATGTAGCCAAGATGAGGCTATTCCCTTTTACACTCAAGTATAGAGCCAAGATGTGGTTGAATTCACTCAACCCAGTAAACATCATAACATGAGTTCTTTCCCTTTAGCTAAGTACTTCCCTTTGACAAGATAATAAGACTCATAAAGGAAATTACAAATTTCCAGCAAAATGAGGTGGAGTCTTTATATGAATTGTGAGAGTGATTCAAGGAGTTACAAAGGAGTTTGTTCATATCACAACTTGTCAAAGGAGTTCCTCTTACAAATGTTTTACAATGGAGTTAATCCACGCACGTGAGGCACCACTAATGTAGTAGCCAGAAGATCATTAATATGGAAAATAATTGAGTAGACGTATGATTTGCTAGAAGATATGACAAATAATAGTTGTCTTTAAACGTTATAAAAAAGTAAAAAACAATCAATCTTTCAAGATCAAAAGGGATTATATCCTAAAGGCCACCTCTTCCTCTCCACTCAAAGCAATTTATCATAGATGCAAGTTATGCAGACAATAGAGCCATATCAGAACTGATTGTTTCCTAGTAGAAAACAACAACGTGGAGCAGATCAACTTTAAAAGATCATAATATAATTAGGGAGGTAATAATCTTTACTTGAATACGTATAATCCTTAGTGGAAGAACCACTTGAATTTCTTTTGGTCTAATAATGCAAAAAATCGTATGAGATCTAAAACTCCACCAGGATTCTAACGAGACAGGCTTAGTTCATTGGAAATGAAGATTGATAAACTAATGGATGTATTAAATTCCAATTTCCAAGCCAAGATGAGAATCAGAAGAGTATAGAAGCTAAATTTGACCAAATTGCAAAGAAATATGCCTTTTACATTCATAACATGGAGGTTTAAATGGGCCAATTAGTTAATGCATTGTTTACACAAAGTGTGGGGAGTCTTCCGAGCAATATGAAATCAAATCCAAGGGAGAAACTAAAAGCCTTCACACTTAGGAGTGGGAAAAAGATGGAAGAAATATCTCAAAAACAAAATAAATCCCACCAAATAAAAGACCAAGAAAAAAAGCATAATGAAAAAGAAAAGAAAGTTGACACTCCTTACATTCCTCCTCCTCCATATACACCAATGATCCCATTTACATAAAGGTTATAGTAAAACAATGGATATGCAATATGCAAAGTTTATGGAGAAGTTGAAGAAATTACAAATTACCTTACCCTTAGTGGAAGCTTTGGAGAGCATAACCAAGTACCTAAGGTTTCTCAAAGACATCTTATAAAAAAAATGGACTTGGGATGACAACCAAATGGCCTCCATGATGGAAAGCTGCAGCTTTATAATTACCAACAACATGCCCCCAATTTTGAAATATCTAGGTGATAGGTTTTGATTTTGCATCACATACATCAAAAATAGAAAACAACTACAGAAATATAAATCAAAACCTAAAAAGCCAAGAACTTTCAAGTGCCATTAGGCATAACTTTAACAAAACATGAACTTAAGATGTGTACCTTACAATCTCCTTCATTCTTTATTGTCTTCACCTTTTTAGGTTGTCGTAAACTGCAATGACCAAAGGAGTACATCTCTAATGATATCCGCGCAAAGAACAAAGTTGCAAACCTCTTAGGAAGAATGGCTAGAACACACACAAAGTGCTAGCTTTGTGATGTATTCTTTCAGAGAGTGTTTGTAGAGAGTAAGAGAAGATGATGAACACTTCACCAAAAAGTCTCTTATTTTCCCACACCACTTGCACGATGATGTTTTTTATACCCTTTGGCCTTCCTCTAACTCCCAACATCAGTGGAGAGTTAGTGGGAAATAAGTGGCTTTTAATCCCACTTATTTAGCAACTTCTACTCCTTATTTAAAGGGTAATTTTTTCATCTTACTTATTAAAGGGTAATTTTTTAGTCCCTAATAAGCAAGATGCATATGTTTCATATGATTCATAATTAAATGACCCTAAACTACCACACTTGTGTAGCTAATCATGCATATCTCATTTCTTGGATTCCCATCCAAAACCATTTTAATCATTCTTAACATCTTCAATGAGTGTGACCCATTAAGTTCCCGGTTATGTTGGCCACTTAAATTAACACTTAATTCAAGCAAGTCATGAGCGGTATCTAGCAACACATCATGACCCCCAATTGACTAAAATGTTAGTGGTTTGACTACAAACCCTTCCATAGACAATGTTTTCATGCAATTCATCCTTTCACCATCTATACCCCATGTAACACCCCACTTCCATAGAGTATATACCCAAACATCCAAAGGACATTCAAAAATATACCCTATAACAATGACATGTTAGAGCAATCACAATCACTTAATATGGCATCATAAATAAATCACAAACATACTAAAGATCAATTCTTCATTCCATTTATAAAAACATAATTTACAATGTCACCTTTCACTCCATAATCTATATATATACTGTATTAAAAGCATATGAGAGTCTACTGCTCTTTACAACATATTCTACATGGAATGAGAAACTAAACAAAAACATTCTATCTAACTCTTCAGTCTCAGCTGACCAAAACTTTGAGCCATTTCTTGAGTCCAAAGCGCAAGTACAAGACTTCTTCTAGAATGTCTTAAAAGTTAAGTCTCGTTTCTCTTACCTGAAGATCAACGTTATAATTTTGATGAGTTTTATAAACTCAGTAAGTAAACCATCATTAATGTGCTCACACATATCATTCTCAAAATAATTCACCATTTAATTCATAGACAAATCATATAATCAAATATTGCATATCACTTTACATTCATCATGTTTCAACAAATACACTTTATGTACACATTTTACATTTCAATTTTAGAAAAAATAATTCACTTCAGTCTTTCATATAATACATTTCAAGTTATATATGCAATGCATATGTGACTCACTTTCAATTGTTACTTTGTTGTAACCAAGCGCCTTTTTAAACTATCCTATATTTATTGTGGATACTGGGCTCATTGATAACTATCCTGTATCTATTGTGGTTACCGAGCCCATTTTATATACTAAGCCTGGGGCTCTTTATGCTCATTTATGAGTTTTAAGCTCTTTCTCACTGGCCACTCCAGTCACAACTCCATTACCTGTTCATGCATATTAATGTGATGCATCAAATCACAAAATATGCCATCAATATCATTTATTTATGATGCACAGTCACAGATTCATCAGACCTAAGTCTGATATTCAACAATTTTGTTGAGTAAATTTATTTCTTTCAAATTCATATGCAATTAGAACACTCCCAATACATTCCCAATTATCAAACTCCTCAAACCATTAATTTCTGAAATTATGAATCATATCAATTATAATACAATAGCTGACATTTAAACAAAAATAAATCAATCCTAGTGAGAATTATCTAGGTTCACTCACAGTATGCTCCAGATAGTTATTGCCTACAAGAACCAACAATGTTTGGATGTTGTCATTCGACTTGAGCGTCTAAACTATGCAATACACACATTTACACATTACTACATTGCTTAATCATATTACTACTCAATTATACACATATGTATAAGTATTATGTTCAATGCATGCTTAATGGCTTTCCCAGGTATGTGTCCTTAATCATAAGTCTTGATCATTTAAACTATTCATTCATTAACCCTTTTCTAACAATATACATTCACATAATTTCCTAATTCTCATTCATTCATACCTAAAACATTATTTATATCCTTTGGACCACATTTACATTTATAAGAACATCTTCATTCCTTTAACACTCTTTCATTCCAAACTTAGATACATTATTATCAAACAAACTTTTCCTTAAGTTATAATATCATTTAACAACTTCAACTTATCAAACATTTAACCATCCTATTCAAGAAGCAATCTAGATTTATTTCAAGTCTTAATCAAGTCCAATTATACTATAGTATAGTACCTTATCCTTAATTGGTTCAATAATTACACAAAACTAAAGTTAACTTTTCACAACTAGGGCCACGATCGTGAGGGACCATGCCACGCTTACAACAGAAGCTTGTGCAATAGGTCAACAATCATGGGGTCGCTACGATTGTGACAAAACCCAAATAACCAGGCCACGATTGTGCATTTAAGGCCACGATAGTGCACTACATTGTTTCCCCCAATTATGCACGATTGTACTTTTAAGGCCACGATAGTGCACTACGTTGTTTCCCTCAAGTGAGCAAGATTAACAAAATTTCAAGATGAAAATTAGCTGGTTTTCAGCAACAAGGTGAAGGTAATAATAAGCTAGTTTTCTTGTCTGTTTTGTAAAAGACGTATGTGTGGTTTTGGTGTAGAAATTTAGCTAGGGTTAAACTAAAATTCAAAGAGAAGAGATTCATGCAAGTTTCGGTAGAGAAGAAGAATGAATATAACAGAAACTTTGCTATAGAAACTTGCTTCATATGATGCTAGGTGTCTTTATATAAACTTTCCATATGTCATTAAGCATGCCAAACATTTGTCCCATAATGAAACTTCCATATGCCACCTATTAATTAGTCCATATGTCACTCAATAATTGATCAATTTGTCAATTAATTACTTGTCCATTTGTCCCCCATTTAACTATGCCAAATGTCACTTAATTATAAGCCTAGTCACCTTAATTTTCATGTATCTATTTATCTTACCACCTGATATTTTTCCTAATCCAAATATGCATATTAATTTTTAACTTTCCTAATTAATAACAATCAATTCGAAATTACTAATTGTAATCCAATCAAACTAAAATTCAAGACATAACAGTTGACAATTTACATCATATTCATTTAAAATCTTATATACCCCGAAATATGTCAATTGAGTTTATATGTTAATCTTTATAATGTGTACAAATTATAATTAATATGTGAATGCTAATGATAAGCATGTGAATGAAATGCTATTACTCATTTTTAATGGTCTAAGGTTTTAACCCTATGTATGTTCTAGAAATCAGATATTACAATTCTTCCCCCTTAAGAAATTTTGTCCTCGAAATTCTTACCTGATTGGTCAAACAAATGGGGATACTGATTCCTCATCTTTTTATCCGCTTCCTATACAGTTTCTTCTCTCGAATGATTCCTCCAAAGGACTTTAACCAAAGGGATCACTTAGTTTCTCAATTGCTTATTCTGATAGCCAATTATCTTAACCAGTTTCTCTATGTAACTCAAATTACTTGCGACTTCAACTTCTTGAGCTGGCAATATATGTGTTGGATTAGATCAATATCTTTTGAGCATACTGATATGGATCACATTGCGTATTTGAGCGATTTCAATAGGTAGTGCTAACTTGTATGCCAATAGACCAATGTATCTAAGGCTTAACTTACCCTTTTTACCGAACCTCAGCACTCCTTGCCAAGGTGATACTTTCAGAAACCCTTTATCTCCTACTCTGTACTTTATATCTCTCCGGTAATGATCCACATAACTCTTCTGCCTATATTGTGCTACTTTAATTCTACTAGGAATCAATTGAACCTTATCAGTAGGATCTTGAATCAGTTCTGGACCTTTAATAATTCTTAGACCCTCTTCATCCCAATATAAAGGCAAGTGACACTTTTTGCCATATAACACCTTATACGGTACCATACGAATACTACTGTGATAATGATTGTTATAAGCAAACTTAATCAAAGCTACATATTGATCCCATGCTCCTTAAAACTTCAAAACACAAGCCCTGAGAATATCCTTAGCAGTCTTAATAGTTCTCTCACTTTGTCTATCTGTTTGTTTGAGGATGAAATGTTGTACTGAAGTTCAATTTCATACCCAAAGTTGTCTGTAAACTACCCCAAAATCTTGAGGTAAATCTAGGATCCTTTTCCAATACAATGGACACTAGAACCCCATGTAATCTTACAAACTCTTCACACATTTCCAAACTAACTGATCCAGTGTATAGTTCTCCCTCACAGGTAAGAACTGAGCCGACTTTGTCAATCGGCCAACAATGACCCATATAACATCATGTTGCCTCAGAGTTCTCGACAAACCTATAATGAAATCCATAGTAATTATCTCCAATTTCCACTCTAGAATAGGTAATGGCTGTAACTTACCAATTGTAGCCTGATGTTCTGCCTTAATTTGTTCGCATGTTAAGCATTTAGTAACATATCCAGCCAATTGCTTCTTTATCTTTGGCCACCAGAAATGTTGTTTCAATGTATTAAACATCTTGGTAGTTTCAGGATGCGTAACATAGGCTGCTATGTGAGCTTCCTCTATAATCTCTTTTTTCAAACCATCCACATCAGGTATACACAATATCTACTTCGACCACAATGTATCATTTCTCAATTCAAACTCATAATTCATATTCATTTTTAACTTCTCTATAAGCTTCACAAATTCTGGATCCTTACTTTGGGCCTTTCTAAACCTTTTATGTAATATCGGCCTAAATTTTAATATAGCTAACAATACTTCATTCTGTCCCAAATTTAGGTCAACATTTAATTCTCTTAATTGTACTAGGTTAAAGAACCTCGATAATTATACTTGAGCCATACTGCTATTAGATTTCATGCTTAATGCATCAGTTACAACATTAGCTTTACTAGGATGATATTCAATTGTACAATCATAATCCAACAGTAATTCAATCCATCACTGTTTTCTCATATTTAACTTGTAACATCCCGTTTTCATAAAAAAGGTTGAATTATAGAAACAGGTACATAAGAGAGAGTAATCAGAGAAATTAGGAAAACACATCTCATGCTCATGCATTTGTGAACAGTCATTTTTGCACATGAAAAATATCTGTACATGCATTCGTGACATTTCCCGATATAAGTGTGAATAATTGTGATTTATAAAAATTTGCCTCGTGTGAATGGAATATTGTATTGGAGAGGGTCATTAGGGTTTTGAGTTTTTTAGAGAATTATAGAAATTTTCTGGGAATTTCTCGAAGTCATTTTCGGACCCGAAAAACTGCCAAGCTGTAGAATAAGGGTTTCTCGGTAGAGAAAATGGCTGTCCAATGGCACTGGAAATTTAGTCATATGAAATTAAGATTTTTTGAATTGAGCCATTGGAATTTTGGAGAGAAATTGAAATTGATTTGGGAAGAACTTGAAGAGAGCAAATGAGAGTGTGACATGTGGCCTACATGATCACTTATGTCTTCATTTATTAATTCATTCTTTAATAAATCAGCCC
>JANQBM010541805.1:0-16820 GCA_025594535.1 Erythroxylum domingense | reverse complement strand
TTAATTAATTTATAAGAATTTATTAATTTATAAAAATTGACCGATTAATTAATAAATTGATCAGCTTTTAATAAAAAGAATTATTAAAGTAAATTAAACCAAAAAGTCAAAAATTAGACAAAAAAAATAATACATTTTAAGACTTTTATAGTTAAGCATGTAAAATCAGTTAAAATTTTTAATCATTAACTAATGAATGAATATCTCATTTCCCATCCATCATAAGAAAGTGATCGTAAGTTCAACCGCTGTTATAAAATTTGTCTTTTGCTTTGGGAAGAGAGTGGACACTAATCCATAAATTCCTGCGAAGTGATCCGTTAAGATGTCGATTTTGGTTCTAGGGGCTCTTTAGTTCCGGACCTGACTCAATAAATGCATAAATTTTGGGTTGGTAAGCCGATCGATGACGTAAGACGAAGGTTATATATGTTTATTCTTTCTTTCTTTTCTTTTCAAAAAACATGAATTACGATGCATTTGGCAGTTTGAAAATTTCATTTCTTTAAACTAGTTAAACATTAGGAAAAGGGAAAAGATATGCCAAATCCAAAGAATTGTTAGAATTATATTTATCTATCTATTCAACATATTTCAAAAAATTCAAGGTAAGGGCAGTTCTTCTTGGTTGATGAGGACAAATGTACGGTGTAGAAGCTGATGAATTTTCTTTTTGTTAGGAAATTTCGTCCGTACTGCTTCCACTTTTGACTATGAGGCCAAATCAAATTTGTGTCTGTGGTTTTCGTACCTCTAATCTACTATCTACACCCTCTTTAATGATGTGGTTTCAAAAGTCTGGGAAAGTTCTAACTTCATTTGGGTACGGTTTGCTGCCTTCTTACAAATTCAATCCCCAAAATCAGCACGTCCATTTTAAATAGTCGCAACTCTGTTCGAGGGTGAAGTTTTTATGCTTATCATGTACCAACAGAGACTTCCATGCTTTACACTGTAATGAAAGTCTAAATCCAGAAATTACTTTTTTAGTATTTTTTATTTTATTTAAAATTTCACAATTTTCTTTATTAATTTCAGAACCTATTAAAATTACTCTTCAATTATCCTGCAAACAGTCACATTTTATGTTTTCCAGATATTGAATAAGATTGACAAAAATAATTACAGTCATTCATCATTTAAAATTTTTTTAACAAACCATAGTCAAATTGTAGCCTTGTTTACTTTAAAATCCCCTAAAATTTAAAATATTTCATGAATGGGGTTTATAACTGAAGGTCATTTTAATCTTTCTTTCAACAAACCTTAAAAAAAAGCCAAAATTTAGCCTTTTGTTGTTTAAATTCTCTAAAATATAAATCGTTTCATGAATGGTGTATGTAGTTAAAGATCATCTTAATCTTTCTTTATAAGCTCACTATTGCAGGCTTGATAAGTGATGATAACCTAGAAAATATCTCAACTAGTGATTTATGTAATATCCTTTTTTTGGGTATATGCTTAGGGTTCAACTCTAGATTAAGTATTGCATATATATGCATAACGTTAGCATTCATATATGAATTGATATTTGTACACATTACAAGTAAGCATACGCACTCATTTGACATGTTTCAGGATATGAAAAATGTTAAGTGAATATGATGTGAATTATGAATTGATATGTCTTGAATTTTGATATGATTGGATTTCAACTAGTAAATTGGAATTATTTGTGATTAATTAGGAGATTGTTAGATTAAAATGTAGATTTAGGCTAGGAAAAATGCCAATGGTAGGATAAATCGATACATGAAAATTAGGGTGATTAAGCCTAAAATTGAGTGACATTTGCATACTTAAATATGTGACAAATGGATTAGTAAATGAATGACAAATGGATCAATTAGTATGTGATAAGTGGACCAATGTTGGAGTGACATATGGATTGATTAGTAGGAGACAAATGGCTACTAAATGTGAGGCTTAGTGGCAACATCTTGAATATGAAAATGTGTAGTCAATCCCGTAATTGTAGATAATCCCATAATTAAGGGATTATTCTTAGAGATTATTCTTAACTGTAATATCTAGCTCTATTAGGAATATTTCCTAATAAGAAGTCTTCCTAAATTGAAAGACTACTAAAACTATGTACCCTAGCTCTATATAAGGAGCTACGAGTCTATAGCATAAACATAAAAATCTTCTTCATACATCTAAATTTTTACATGGTATCAAAGCCTCACACTCTTCCATGAATTACAAAGCTACAATGGTAGGGTCTCGATCTTCATCCTTCGAGACCACCAGCAACGCAACCCCTTCCTCTGGATTAAGAAATCAACCTGATTCAGTCAACATACACCCAGAAAATTCCCTACAAATTTCAATCCAGAAGCTGAATGGAAGAAACTATCTAGAATGGTCCCAATCAACCCGTCTTGTGATTACTGGAAAATGACATTAGGGTACATAGCAGGAGCAATCCAAACTCCAAGGTCAAAAGACGCTATTTTTGGCCAGTGGTGCTTGGAAAATGCCATAGTCATAGCTTGACTGATCAATTCCATGGAACCAGGGGTTGGAAGACCCTTTATTTTTCTCCCACAGCCAAAGATATGTGGGATGTAGTCAAAGAAACATACTCAGACCTAGAAAACTATACGTAGCTGTTTGAACTCAATTAAAAAATGTGGAAGATGCAGTAGGGTGAGCAAAATTTGACTGCATAGTATAATGAAATGACTAAATATGGCAGGAGTTAGATCTGTTTGAGGAAACAAAGTGGAAAGATCTAGAAGATGTAGCCCAATATAGAGAGAAAGTTGACAGGGGACGAGTGTTTGTGTTTCTTACTAACTTGAAGGCATAATTGGATGAAGTCAAGGGACATATTTTAGGACGTAGGCCACTACCCTCAATACAAGAAGTCTTCTCTGAAGTTAGAAGAGAGAAAGCTCGGAAGAATGTCATGTTGGGAAAAAATAGCTCCATGGACTTCCAGAATGAAGGATCATCATTTGTCTCAAAGAATAGTGACAGTGAGGGTGAGAAAGGTAGAAACAAGTAGAAAACTTGGTGTGAGTTTTCCAAAAAATCATGGCATACAAAAGATACCTGCTGGAAGATATATGGCAAACCAGCAAACTGGAAGAAAAAAGGGACTAGGGGATTAGGAGATGGGAAAGCTTTGCAAGCTGATAACCAGTCCAGTCATCACCAGGATACCTCCAACTTATCCAAGACCTTCCCTTTCACAAGGGAACAACTTGATTATCTGGACACTTTACTTCCAGCTGAGAATACCAAAAACATCTCTTGTTTTTTAGTCCAGTTAGGTATAATCCTTCCAAAGGCCTTTGTTTGTTCTATACCCTCCTACTCTTGGATAATTGACTTTGGAGTCACAGATCACACGACCAGTAGCTCCAATTTTTTTTCCTCTTACAAACCTTGTACAGGGAACTAGAAAATTAGAATTGTAGATGGTTCCCTAACTTCAGTTGCAGGAAAAGGGACAGTCCCTATTTTAGATACCTTAACACTAAAAAATGTTATTCACATTCCCAATCTTTCCTATAACCTGGTTTCTATTAGCAAACTAACCAAAGATATGAATCACAAAGCTAATTTTTGTTCAACTCATTGTATGTTTCTGGATTCGGAATCGGGGAGGATCATTGGGGTTGCTAAGGTTACTGAAGACTTATATATCTTACAAGAAGAAGGCAAGAAACATAAAGAAGGAAGCTGTCACATTACTATCAGTAAGAAGGAGGAAGAAATAATGTTGTGGCATTATAAGTTAGGTCATCCTAGTTTACAATACATGAAGTCTACATTACCTCATTTATCTATCAATAAAAGTGCTAGGTTTCAATGTGAATGTTGTGAATTATCTAAACTTCATACAAGTCATTACCCTATTCAAAACAACCAATTTTCGGAGCCATTTATGTTAATTCACAGTGATTTATGGGGTGCCTCTAGAACTCAAACACCTAATGGAAAGCTGTGATTTCTTACTTTCATTGATGACTATTCTAGGGTCACATAGGTAGTTCTTTTGGGAGATAAGTCTGATGTTTGTGCTACATTTATGTCCTTCTATAACATAGTTAAAACTCAATTTTAAAGGAGATTAAAATGTCAAGAAGTGACAATGGGAAGGAGTATGTGAACTTGGCCTTAAACAACTTCCTAGATAGCAAAGGAATTGCCCACCAAGCCTCCTGTAGTTACACCCCACAGCAGAATGGAATTTCTGAACGCAAAAACAGACACCTTTTAGAGGTGGTTAGAGCAATTAGCTTTCAAACACATGTCCCAAACTACCTATGGGGAGAAGCAGTTCTCACTGCCAATTTTTTGATAAATAGACTTCCCTCTAAAACCTTAAAATTTCAAACCCCATTTCAAACCTTAACTTCCTCCTTTCCTAATACAAGATCAAACCCGCCTGTCCCTCTGAAAATATTTAGAAGCACAGTGTTTGTCTATAACTATGATCCCAAGAAATCCAAACTAGATCCTAAAGCAATCAAATGCATCTTTATTGGATACTCTAGAACCCAAAAGGGATATAAGTGTTTTAATCCAACATCCTGGAAATTTTTTAGCCCTATGGATGTTACATTTTTTGAAGGTAAACCTTATGATAGCCATACTCATCTCCAGGGTGAGTATTTCAGTGAGGAAGATGAGAGGTCTAGTGGAAAAAAAACTTAGATGTTGAATCTCGAGAGACCAGTAGTAGAAAAGCTTATTGGTCAAGGGAAGAAAAAAAGAAAAAACGAAAGAAGACAATGTTGAGAAGGAAGCAGGAAGTGTAGAGCAAACAAAATTTCATGGTGCAATATATAACAGGGGAGAAAGGGAAGTAATATTAGATACAACCCAATTATCATCTCCGAATCTGAGTCCTGACATCTCATAATCTGAGACTATCCAACCAGGTAACTCAAATGATCTCCTTTAGTGCTATTTTTCTTCCTATTGCAATGAGAAAAGGGAAAAGATCATGCTCACAATATCCTACCTCTAACTTTGTTTCTAATGCAAACTTGTCTCCAACTTTTTCTGTCTTTATTTCCACACTAACTAGTGCAAAAATTCCAAACAACGTACATGATGCTCTGGCTGTTCCTAAGTGGAGGGAGTCTATTTTGGATGAATTAAAGGCCCCGGTAAAGAATGGCAGGTGGGAGAAAACTGACTTACCAAGCAGAAAAAAAATTGGTTAGATGCCGATGGATATTTACCATTAAATACAATGCTGATGGTTCAATAGAAAGATTTAAAGCTCGGTTGGTGGAAAAGGGTTACACTTAAACATTTTGGGTGGATTATACTGAGACATTCTCTCTAGTGGCAAAATTGAACACTGTTAGGGTCTTATTATTAGTGGCTGCATGCGTAGGCTGGTCTCTAATCCAACTATATGTAAAAAATGCTTTCTTGAATGGTGATTTGGAAGAGGAAGTGTACATAGAGCCACCTCCTGGGTTCAAGAAAAGATTTGGGAGCAAGGTGTGCAAACTTAGAAGGTCTTTGTATGGACTAAAACAGTCCCCAAGAGCCTAGTTTGACAGATTTACCAAGTTTGTAACAAGTTAGGGGTATTCCTAAGGCCAATCAGACCATCCTTTGTTTATTAAAAGGACCAGGGAAGGTAAAATTGTTGTCCTAATAATGTATGTGGATGATATCATAATTACTGGGAGTGATCTTGTGGAGACAGAAAAGTTACAAGCACAGCTCGAGAAGGAGTTTGAAGTAAAAAATTTGGGGCAGCTTAGATATTTTCTTGGCATGGAAGTAGCTTGATCCAAGAAGGGAATTATGGTGACTCAAAGAAAATACACTTTGGATTTATTAAAAGAGATAGGTTTAAGTGGATGTAAGCCTTGTGATACACCAGTGGAACTAGGAAAGAAACTTGGACAACCCAAAAATGGCATTCCAGTAAACAAAGAGAGGTACAAGAGGCTAGTTAGGAAGTTAATTTACTTATCTCACACCAGGCCAGATATAGCATTTGCAGTGAGTCTAGTAAGCTAATTTATGAACTCACCATATGAAGAACTCTTATAAGTTATTTTTAGAATTTTGAAATATCTGAAGGGACGTCCCAGTAAGGGATTGCTTTTTGAGAAGACGGAAAAAAGAAGAATAGAAGTTTATATGGATGCAGACTATACTGGTTCAATCACTGATAGAAGATCAACATTAGGCTACTGCACCTATCTATGGGGGAATATGGTGATATGGAGAAGTAAAAAGCAAAATGTAATGGCTCGGAGTAGTGTAGAAAGTGAGTACAGGGCTATGGCTCAAGGAGTGTGTGAAGTCTTATAGCTTAGAAGAGTTATATCTGAGTTAAACTTGGAGGTTAAGCCTCCCATGAATCTGTATTATAACAATAAGGAAGCCATTAATATTGCACACAATCCAATACTTTACGAAAAGACAAAGCATATAAAGGTTGATAAGCATTTTATCAAGGAAAAAATGGAATAGGGAAGCATATGTATTCTGTTTGTTCCTACTAAAGAAAAGAGAGCAGATTTCTTCACAAAGGGGTTGTTAAAACAACCATTTGAAGAGCAAATTGGCAAGTTGGGTACAATAGACATCTTTGTACCAACTTGAGGGGGAGTGTAGACAATCCCATAATTGTAGATAACCCCATAATTAAGGGATTATTCTTAGAGACTATTCTTAACTGTAATCTCTAGCTATATTAGGAATATTTCCTAATAAAGAGTCTTCCTAAATTGGAAGACTACCAAAATTATGTATCCTAGCTCTATATAAGGACCTACGGGTCCATAGCGTAAAAATAACAATCTTCTTCGTACATCTAAAGTTTTACAAAATGTAAGACATGCCTTAGGACAAATGCAATACAACAAATGCAAGACAGGCCAAATGACATGTATCAATGAAGGATGAAGACATCTCGCATTGCACGAAGTTTAGGCTTGGCATTGCATATTAGAACTCATTAAAGTCTTAATCACATCATTATGCCCGATAAAAGGAATGAGGGAAGCTCCAATAGGAAAGGAAAGTGAAGTTCAAAGATTGCCATTAGTTTTCAAATAAATATCATATGTCTATGAGAAATAAATGGAATTTCTAGAGTGAGATTCATGCGCAGTTGATGAAATAGCTAAGGTTGATGATATAACTCTAACAATGGTTATTGCTAATACTGGTTTGCATAAAGTTTAGGTGGCAAACTTTCTGTTAGATCTTTCTACACCTCCTTCTTTGCTCTCCACCAAAACTCACTCCAAGCTTCCTTCTCTGCATTTTGATCTAATCCTTGCTTAGTTGCTACATCAAAGCTATACATCTATCCTTCACAAAATAGAGAAGAAAACTAGCTAAAAGTTACCTTCATCTTGTTGTCCAAAATCAACCTGTTTTCATCTTAAGTTTGTGATGAATTTTGCTTGCATGAAGACTTGATTTAATCTGAAGTTTGAGCTAAATTGAAGTCCTAACAAGTTAGTAACAATATGAGCTTTATAACATGTTAAATGGTATGAAAATGATGCTTGAATTAAAATGAATTGCATATAAGGATGATGATGAATTGTGCTGGAATATATGAGATGGAGTGTTTTCACCGAATATGCATCTATATTTTAACCATATCTTGGTCTGTTTTTATCTAAATGGGATGATTTTTTAAATTAAACTAAAGAAAGATGGCTACAATTTGCATGAAGGAATCGAATGTGAATTCTGTTTCTAAGGTTTTCGAAATTTGGCTAGAAGTTGAGTACTGGGTGCTGTTGCGGTGTGAGAATAGTCTGTATTAATTTGAGTATAACTCGCAGACTACTGAACCAAACTGCATGAGCTTGATGTCTTTAGAAACTTAAGATGTATAGACACATTGTTTTACAAGGATGTATTGCCTAAATACCTCATTTTCTATTTCAAAAGGGCCATGTAAAACTGACCCGAAAATTTGTCTTGAGAAAAAAATCTGGAAAATTAGAGTTGTAACTTTTAACCTATCTTACATATCTTTAGAGCATGAATTTGAAGAAATTCAAACAAAAAAAGTTGTAGATATAGGTGTTAGCTTGTCCTTTGTGAAAATGGCGTGATTAAATAGTGAGTAGAGCTTAAGCTATGCTTATTTTTCCTAATATTGCCTGTGACAGACCCCCTGTGTAGGAACCTTATATTATTTCCTAATTTTTGTACTTTTGAACTAGAATTAGTCAAAGTATAAAACATGAAAAATTATTATTGATGTTTTATTAATGTTTCTGTGAAACAGTTTGGCTAGAAGATATTTTTATAAATTTATGTAATTAATTGAAGTCATAACTTAAAGAAGGGACTATTTTGATGTGTTGACTTCAAATCTGGAAATTCTGAGTTATTAAAGGAATAAATGAATTCTTTTAATGCAAATATGATCCTTAGGACATGAATAATGTGTATAAGGTATGGATGAATGGGTAATGAAGAACATAGGATATTTATGAATGAGAATTGGGTGAATGAAAGAGTATATGTTGCTGGGAAATTTTGGTGAATATATAGATTTAGCTTGCTAAAATTTCAGATGTAAAGTATCAATTGTGTGTGTATTATAAGAAGCTTTTAGATCATGGAAATGTTCAAGGATAAATGTAAAGTATGATTGATGAATTTGGAGTAAATCAAGCTAATTTAAAGGTACAAACCTGATTGCAAAATGGTAGTATACAAAGTACGATGTTGAATGGTTAAGAAATTTGAATAAGGTTACATACTTGGGAAAAGTCAATTGAGCATGCATTAAACATGACATATGTATATATGTGCATAAATGAATATGTATTTGATTGATCAACTTTGTAATGTGAATTATGTCTGAATTGTATGATTTTAGACGCTCAAGTCAGACGCCATGCAGACATTGCTAGACCATCCAGGCAATAACATTAATTGGAGCGTGTTATGAGTTAGCCTAGATGATCTTCATAAGATTGATTTATTCTGTTTAACTTCCAATTATTGAACTATTTGTGATCTATATGTGAATTCCAAACTTTAATGGTCTGAGGAGTTTAATATTCGGGAATGTATTGGAAGTGCTCTGTTTACATCTGAAATTTGAATGATATCTGTTTGCAATTGAATTCTGAATGATTTCTGAATACTCAACAAAAGTTCAATGCCGAACTGAGGTTCGATTAATATAAGATTCTATCTATGCCTCATAAGTGAATGCTATTCATGGCATATTCTATTATTTGATGCATTTCATAAAATGCACATTCAGATAAAGGCGTTATGATCAAAGTAGCCAGTTTGAAAGAGCTTTAAGCTCATAATTCTACACGTAGAGTTTTGCTATGTGATTTCTGGATCAGACTGAGCCCAATGAGTCAGTATCTGTATATATATATGAAAAGAACTTGATCACAATAGATAAAAACGAATCTGGAGTCTCATATGCATCTGCATTTGTATATTTATGATTATGAAACATATGCTTATGAAACCTTTTCTGAAATTGTGATGATAAAGTGATAAGCTATAATAATGTGATTGATTAGGTTATACATGTTCTAAAAGAATTTATGTGAAATGTGTGACATTCATTATGTCTTATTGTGATGGAAAATGTTATGAAATTGGTTGGTTGTGTGATATTTGTGTATTTGACTAAAGTGAGATCATCAATGATGGTTCACTAATTGAGTTCGCAAAACTCATCAAAAATTGCAACGTGGGTTTTCAAGTACGAGACAGGAGACCTAGATTTATGAGATTCTCTAAAAGAACATTTTGGATTAAGATATAACTCAAAGGTCTATCAGCTGGCATATGAGAAGTTATAGTTGTTTCTATGTAGTTTACTTATGTCATGTAGAACTTGTGTATAAAAGGTTATAAACTTTCTCATATTTAGTAATGCAAATATTGGTTTTAATGACTATAATGTAAACTTTTGTGAATGAATGAAATGAAGAGTTGAGGTTTTTAAGTATTGTGAATTCTTTATGATGCCATTTAAGAGATTATGTTTACTCTAACATACCATTGTCATAGGATATGTACTTAAATATCATTTGAATGTTCGGGTATATACTCTATTATAGTGGGATGTTACAATTTTGGTATCAAAGCATGGTTTGACATCCATAAGGACATATAAGGACATTTATACATGATATTGAGTGAGAGATTCGGATATCAATCACAACTATTTTTGTTATAAGTCATCTGCAATAGGAGATCAAGTTAGAGAGTCAGTTGACATAGAGTCTGTAAGAGCCAATAGGGAGTCTCCTGTACTTTAGTTTGTACAAATGCCTCCGAGAATTTCAGAGAGTTGAGAAAGAAGATACGATAAGCTGAGAAAGCAGGGGGTTGTGGACTTCTACGAAAGTACAAACCCTGCTGTGATAGAAGGGTAGTTAGAGAGAACTGAAAGAGTGTTCGATCAGATGGACTTTGAGGCAGATGAAAGATTTGATTATACAGTCTCACTAATGCAAGGTCCAGCATACTAGTGGTGGAAGACTGTTCTAGGTAGTAACACCAAACCTTGTAGTTTGACTTAGGAAGACTTTTTGAGGGTGTTTCGAGAGAACTATATGCCTAAGATTTATCTGGATAGAAAGGTGAACGAATTCCTGGATCTAAAACAAGGCAGGCTCATAGTGGCAGAGTATGAGATAGGATTCAATGAGTTAATAGGGTATACAACTGCATTGATCTTAACTGAGGAAGACAAATGTAGACAGTTTGAGGATAAGTTGAACAGGGAGATCAGAACAAGGCTAGTTATTTCTAATTTGGGTAGTTTTACAAAACTACGAGCGGCCTCAATCAGAATTGAGTAGTTGTTAAAATATGGTCAGGGAGAGTACAGATAGGAGTTTAAAGGGAAGGGGCAGGTTGAATCTCAGGCTGATTCTGGCAGAAGCTTCAATAAATGCCAGAACAGTTCGTCTCAATTCTAGACTAGATCGAGACAATCAGGGGTGGATTTGTTCAGACTGGTAGGCATAGAGGATCAATGTCAAGAGGGCAGTCACAATAGATGTTTGATTGTGAACATTGAGGTAAGAAGTATGGTGGTGAGTGTTGGAGGTCATTGGGAGCTTATTTTCATTGTGGCTCTATAAAGCATCAGACTAGAGATTGTACCGAGACTTTGGGACCACATTCAGGAATGAGAGGAGGAACAGTGACAAAGACAACTGTACAGCAGAGTAGAGCTATCGGATTTGTATAGAGAGACAGAGGTAGAGGCAGAACTCAGTCAGCAGGGCCCAGTGTTAGGATTGAAGTGCGGAGTAATTAGCTACAGTCTCAGGCCAGGGTCTATGTCATTACCAAATAGGAGGCGCAGAACTCTTCAAATGTGGTAGCAGGTGTGTTGAATGTTTTTGCTTTTGAAACATTTGCGTTAGCAGATCTAGGATCTACACATTCATTCATCGCACATCATCTGGCATCTAGACTGCATTGTAAGAGAGAAATGTTGAATTGTGATTTAGTGGTTAGTACTCTAGTAGGAAGTACTATAGTAATTGGTGAGGTGTGTAAAGGGTGCATAGTTCTGATTGATCAGGTAGAGTTAGAAGCTGATTTGATTGTATTGTAGTTAAGGGAAATAGATATTACTCTAGGCAAGGATTAGCTCACTGCGCATAGGGAGGTAATGAACTGTTATACTAAGGAGGTAGTTCTTGAATCCCCTAATCAGCCGAGAGTGGTGTTTCGAGGAGTTAGTCAGGCAGTGCCAACCTGACTAATTTCATTCATGAGTGCTTTGAAATTGATCCAAGGTGGATGTGAGGCTTATTTGGCCCACGTAGTTGATACCTGGAATGAACTAACCATTCAGGGTATTCCTACTGTTAAGGATTTCTTGGATGTTTTTCTTGCTAAACTGCCAGGTTTACCCACAGAAAGGGAGATAGAGTTTACCATTGATCTTGGTCCAGGTACCGTTCCTATATCAATTCCTCGATATAGGATGACACTTATGAAACTGAAGGAACTGAAGACCCAGTTATAGGAGTTGTTGGAAAAGGATTTTATTAGACCCAATGTGTCACCTTAGGGAGCTCCGGTATTGTTTGTAAAAAAAGAGGATGAGACCTAAGGTTATGTATTGATTATCGGCAGTTAAATCGAGTAACAATTAAAAATAAGTACCCATTGCTGAGGATTGATGATTTGCTTGATCTGTTATAAGGAACTAACGTGTTCATAAAGTTAGACTTGAGCTCGGGATATTATCAGTTGAAGATAGCTAAGGCTGATGTACCAAAGAGTGCATTTAGAGCAAGATATAGGCACTTCAAGTTTTTGGTAATGCCGTTTAGATTGACTAATGCCCTAGCAACTTTTATGACCTTGATAAATAAGGTATTTCAACCTCATTTAGATTTCTTTGTGATTAAGTTTATTGATGATATTTTGGTGTATTTGAAGTATAAAGAGGAACATACAGAACATCTGAGATTGGTTCTACAGATAATGAGGGAGAAACAGTTGTATACCAAGTTCAGTAAATGTGAATTTTGGCTTGATCAAGTAGTATTCTTGGGTTATATTGTGTCTAGACAAGGCATACAGGTAGACTCGAAGAAAATATAAGCAGTGATGAAGTGGTAAGATCCAAGAAATGTGATTGAGATTCAGAATTTTCTTGAATTAGTTATTTATTATAAAAGATTTGTCGAGTGGTTTTCACTAATCTCAGCCTCTTTGACAAAACTTTTGAGAAAGAATGTGCTTTTTAGATGGAATGATGATTGTCAGAGATGTTTTAAGAAGCTAAAGCATCAGTTAACTACAACATCAGTGTTAGCTATTCCATCTGGATCTAGAGGATATACAATGATGCTTCACACCATAGTTTAGGATGTGTATGATGCAGTATGGTAGGGTAATAGCATATGCATCAAGACAGTTATGGTGTCCTGCCATACTGCATCAATACACCTCATAAACTATGGTGTGAAGCATCACTGTACATAACATATTCTTCAGATTCAGATGGAATAGCTAACACCGATGCTATAGCTAACTGATGCTTTAGCTCCTCAAAACTTCTTTGACAATCATCATTCCATCTAAAAGGCACATTCTTTCTCTGAAGTTTTGTCAAAGGGGCTAAGATTAGTGAAAACCCTTTGAAAAACCTTCTGTAATAACTAGCTAATCCAAGAAAACTTCGAATCTCAGTCACATTTCTTGGAGCTTACCACTTCATCACTGCTTCTATTTTCTTCGGGTCTACCTGTATGCTTTGTCCAGACATAATATAACCCAAGAATATTACTTGATCAAGCCAAAATTCACATTGATTGAACTTAACATACAACTGTTTCTCCCTTTTTATCTGCAGAACCAATCTCAAATGCTCTGCATGTTCCTCTCTACACTTCGAATACACCAAAATATCATCAATAAATACAATCACAAATTGATCTAAATAAGGTTGAAATACCTTATTCATAAATGCCATAAAAGCTGCTGGGGCATTAGTCAATCTAAACGGCATCACTAAAAATTCGAAGTGCCCATATCTTGTTCTAAATGCACTCTTTGGTACATCAGCCTCAACTATCTTCAGCTGATAATATCCTGAACTTAAGTCTAACTTTGTGAACACTTTAGATCCCTCTAACAGATTAAGCAAATCATCAATCCTCGGCAATGGGCACTTATTCTTAATTGTTACTCGATTTAACTACCGATAATCAATACACAATCTCAGAGTCCCATCCTTCTTTTTTACAAACAATACCAGAGCTCCCCAAGGTGACACACTGGGTCTAATAACCCTTTTCCAATAACTCCTATAACTGGGTCTTCAGTTCCTTCAGTTCCACAGGTGCCATCCTATATGGAGGAATTGATATAGGAGCGGTACCTGGAATAAGATCAATGGTAAACTCTATCTCCCTTTCTATGGGTAAACCTGGTAGTTCAACAAGAAACACATCCAAGAAATCCTTAATAGTCGGAATATCCTGAATGGTTAGTTCCTTCCGGGTATTAACTACATGGGCCAAAAAAGCCTCACATCCACCTCGGATCAATCTCAAAGCAGTCATGCATAAAATTAGTTGTGCTGGCACTGCCTGACTAACTCCCCGAAACACCACTCTCGATTGATTAGGGGATTTAAGAACTACCTACTTAGTATAACAGTTCATCACGCCCTATGAGTAGTAAGCCAATCCATGCTTAGAATAATATCTATTTCTTTTAACTGCAATACAATCAAATTAGCTTCTAACTCTTCCTGATCAATCCAAACTATACACCCCTTACACACCTCACCAATTATTGTAGTACTTCCTACTATAGTACTCACCACTAAACCATAATTCAACATTTCTCTCTTACAATGCAATCTAGATGCCAGATGCAGTGCAATGAATGAATATGTAGATCTTGGATCTATTAATGCAAATGCTTCAAAATTAAAAACGTTCAACACACTTGCTACCACATCTGGGAAGTTCTGTGCCTCCTATTTGATAATGACATAGACTCTGGCCTGAGAATGCGGCTGATTACTCCGCATCTCAGTCCTAACACTAGGCCCTGCTAACTGAGTTATGCCTCTACCTCTGCCTTTTTGTACAGATTCGATAGCTCTACTCTGTTGTACAGTTGTCTCTGTCATTGTTCCTCTTCTCATTCCTGACTGTGGTCCCAAAGTCTCGGGACAATTTATGATCTGATGCTCTACAGAGCCACAATGGAAACAAGCTCCCGATAACCTCCATCACTCACCACCATGCTTCTTACCATAATGTTCACAATCAACCATCTGTTGTGACTACCCTTTTAACACTGATCCTTTGCCTCGACCAGCCTGAACAAATCCACTTCTTGGTTTAAACCCAGATTGTCTCGATCTATTCTAGAATCGCGATGATCTATTCTGGCGTTTACTGAATCTTTTGTCAGAATCAGCCTGAGATTCAACCTACCTCTTCCTTCTAAACTCCTATCTGTACTCTATCTGACCATCTTTTAATAACTACTCAATTTTGATTGAGGTCACTCGTAGTTCAGTAAAACTACCCAAGTTAGAAATAGCTAGCCTTGTTTTGATCTCCCTGTTCAACCCATCCTCAAACCATCTACATTTGTCTTCCTCAGTTGGGATCAATATAATTGCATACCCTATTAACTCATTGAATCTTATCTCATACTCTGCCATTGTGAGCTTGCCTTGCTTCAGATCCAAAAAATCTTTCATCTTTCTATCTAGATAAATCTTAGGCATATAATTCTCTCAAAACACCCTCAAAGTCAAACTACAAGGTCTGGTGTTACTACCTGAACAGTTTTCCACCACTAGTATGCTGGACCTTTCAATAGTGAGACCGCATAATCAAATCTTTCATCTGCCTCACAGTCCATCTGATCAAACACTCTTTCAATTCTCTCTAACCACCCTTCTGCCATAATAGGGTTTGTACTTCCGTAGAAGTCCACACCCCCCTACTTTCTCATCTTATTATATCTTCTTTCTCGACTCTTCGAAATTCTCGGAGGCATTTGTGCAAACTCAGGTGTAGGAGACTCCCTATTAGCTCCTATAGAATCTATGTCAGCTGACTCTCCAACTTGATCTCCTATAGCAGATGACCTATAACAAAAATAGTTTTGATTACTATCCAATTCTCTCACTCAATATCATGTATAAATGTCCTTATATGTCCCTAAGGATGCCAAACTATGCTCTGATACCAAAGTTGTAACATCCCATTACCATAGAATATATACCCGAACATCCGGAGGATATTGAAGTACATATCCTATAACAATGGTATGTTAGAGCAAACATGATCTCTTAAATGGCATCATAAAGAATTCATAATACTTAAAAACCTCAACTCTTCATTTCGTTCATTCACAAAAGTTTACGTTGTAGTCATTAAAACCAATATTTACATTAGCAAACATGAGAAAGTTTACAACCCTTTATACATAAGTTTTATATGACATAAGTAAACTATATAGAAACAACTACAACTTCTCAGATGACAACTGACAGACCTTTGAACCATATCTTAATCCAAAATGTTCTTCTAGAGAATCTTAGAAATCTAGGTCTCCTGTGAAAACCCATGTTGTAATTTTTGATGAGTTTTACGAACTCAATGAGTGAACCATCATTGATGATCTCACTTTAGTCAAATACACAAATATCACACAACCAACGAATTTCACAACTTTTCCATCACAATAAGACACACATGTATAATCCAATCAATCATATTATCATTACATATCATTTTATCATCATAATTTCAGAAAAGGTTTTATAAGCATATATTTAATAATCATAAATATACAAATGCAGATGCATATGAGACTCCATATTGGTTATTATTTGTTATGACTAGGTGCCTTTCAGATACAAATATAGATACTGGCCTATTGGTCTTAGTTAGATACAGAAATCACGGAGCAAAGCTCTACGTGTAGAATTATGAGTTTAAAGCTCTTTCAGATTGGTTACTCTAATCACAACGCCTTTATCTGAACATGCATGTTATAAAATACATCAAATAATAGAATATACTATGAATAGCATTCACTTATGATGCACAAACAGAATCTTATATTTATCAGACATCAGTTCGGCATTTAACTTTCGTTGAGTATTCACAAATCATTCAGAATTCTGTTGCAAATAGATATCATTCAAATTTCAGATGCAAACAAAACACTTCCAATACATTCCTGAATATCAAACTCCTTGGACCATTAAAGTTCGGAATTCACATACAGATCATAAATAGTTCAATAATTGGAAGTTAAACAAAATAAATCAATCCTAGAAAGATCATCTAGGTTGACTCACAACA
>JANQBM010541593.1:0-16820 GCA_025594535.1 Erythroxylum domingense | reverse complement strand
TTCTATCGCCCAGATTAACATGTCACCACAAAATCCACCATAACTCAATCATTACTTATCCGATTAATCCGATTCTTATGTCTAAATTCTAGTTCACAAAACGTTCTACAACTTTGCTTCTTTCCTTGAAACCTAATTCCGAGCCACTTCACCCAGAAAATGTCTTCATATTTCCTGTTAACCAGATTGCCCAAAACTTTTCCAATAACCACTAGACCCTATTCCGATCACTTTCAGTTCATTCCTCCATCACAAGCCTTTGGTGACGCTTTCTGAGAATCTTCACAAAAGGCTTATCCTTTTGTGATGGTTTAGTTTTTCAGTTGCCAAAGGGTGAGCCATTAGCTACGGCTTTAATAATCATCGCGAAAGGCAAGACTGTTTAAATAACAAAATAACTCTCTTATTTATAATTATGAATTCACTAACTTTGACTTGATCATTTTTTGACTGAACATCATATTGAGAAAAATTAAATTTAATATTATTGACAATAATTCTAAGTGTAAAAATAAATTTAGCTATCAAAAAGATAAAATCATTTCAATAATTTATTAAACTATCAACTCAAAATTAATTAATATTACATAGATTTATATTTATATTTTTGCTTTAAATTATAAGATTTGAAAATTTTATATATATGGTGTCACAAAATTTTCAAATAATTTTAACATGAAGTTTGTAATATAAAGATATATGATCTTACAGAAAATAATAAATATTGATATATGGTAAGTAATATAATATAATGATATATGGTAAGTAATACAAGATTTTAATTAGAAGTTTAGCAATTCTTATAGATAAAGCAATAAAAAAAGTTTCACGCATGTTCCATTGAAAAGAAAAAGAAATAATTATTTTTTTGAAAAGTGACATGAGACATAGTAAATAAGGTAAAAGAGTTCCTTACGTCTTGATTCCTTAGAAGACTCCTTGCAATTTTAAAGACACCAATTGAAACTGTCAAAGATATTCCCCAGGAGTTGGCTTATTGACACGCTCATTCAAAAACTTCTTAGCTTTAACTAAACTAGCAAAAGATACAGTGAACGATTTCCTAGATGCAGTATTAATCACTAAATTAAATGAATTACATGTGCAATGCGTTTTACCTAAGTAACAAATAGTAGAAAACTTAAAAAACTAAATCAAACGGTATAAGGAACCTAAATTCAAACACATGCATACCTGATTGAATGACTCCATCATCGTCACAATGAACAAACATAGTTTTTGCAATCGACGACTGTTTCAAAATATCTGATTTCCTTAATCCTATACAAACCATTAGGACATTGCCACCGCCTCCATTTTCATCTACTTTCTCTTGAAGATTCGAGGAAACTTTACAAAATATATAGAATATACAATCACACATTCACCTAATAGCTCCCTAACAGAAAATGAGATACAGATAATAAAAAAAGAGAGCTAATTTAGATGATACTAAGAACCTTGAATAAGAAGATCGAACATTATAGGAAAGCGGTGATTAGAATTTGATGAGGAGATTTTTTATGCATCGATTTGTTCTTTATCAAGGAAAATTTTACCACATTCCTCCCATCGAAGCTCATTTTTGCCATCAAAAACTATTTTTTATGTTGATATTCTGTGATGAATTTATGTTAACAGTTTTATTTCGAAAAGTCAATAGAAACAAAAACAAGTCATATATATAATCAATATACAAGCAGAGTGTACAATTTAATAAGGAAATGAAAAATTAGATAAAGTTACATGCAATTAACAAAATATTCATAGAAGAAGCAAAGATCATCGGAACATAATTTTTTAACCATCCAAAAATTCCCTGCACAAGCACATTCTATGTTTGCCACTCACCGTTAAAGATAAATAAAACCAAAAGCACATACTACAGATTAACAAGTGATTTGATGTCTTTAAGAATAGAAGACTTCTTATTTGAATGTTCTTTTCACATCTAATACACTTATAAGATTATTAGTAGACATTAATAAGTCAATATAACTAGTTGAAGTTGAGTTTATAACCTATTCACATAAGAAAAGAAAGTTTGTATTACATATAATATAAGGACTTTTAAACATTGTCTATTCCAAACATAAGTCCCAACCTACATAAATACACGACCAAATTATATATCATATACCATATAACTTTCTAAGTCTTATATCATCAAATCTAATACTATGATGCTTATTAATCAAGGTAAAGTTCACTACTTATCTTTGCAATTTTGATTAATCCAAACATTAATTTTGAACATGGGTATAAATATAATGTATTATTTCTGACTATAAGCATCAGCAAGAGAGAACCTCTTAAACATGAACTTATAACAAACAACGTAAACATTGTAAATAAGAAGAAATGCTAAGAAAATGACTTTGGAGATCTTGGATAATCATTCACACACACAAATATCCCACTTCCCCATAAATTTGTTCCAACATTCTAACAATGTTAATTTTTTGATCTATTAACTGAGACAACTTCATATGCTAAGGTTGAGAATGTTAATTGTGTATGTACTATATTTAGGGAATGCAAAATTAAATGTGCTTTAATCTAAAGCCACTATACGTAGGAGTTGGATCTCCCCAGCCCCTCATAAGATATAGAGAGAGTTATTATCATGGAATTCAAAATGGGAGGAAGTATAGAAATAGGAAGGGTAACTGTAGGCAATTAATAAGATGCAGAAATCACACAGAAAACGCATACAGGGAATCCAAGTAGATGACCATATCAACTTTAGAGCAGTTAAATAAAAATTTACAAAGAGGGAAGACTTACCTGAAGAGTTGAATGAAGATTGAGGATCGAATTTGTCTCTCCAAAACAAGACCCTATAATCTCTAACTACTAGCTAGAAATCTAAATAAAGTAAGAAGACACTTAGTTAGTACAAAAGAATCAAGTAATTTCATACCTCGAGGTTAGCTTTCACCAGGGATAGGATAGGAGTGATCAGTGACTTTTCCAAGAGAAAGCTAATAACTAGCTATTGGAGAATAACGACCAAATGTAAAAAGAAGAACAAAAGGTGAAAAGCAAGACAGAGGAACCCGTACCTGGCAACTTGATCAACTCGGAGAAGAAGATTGCCTTCGATGGTTCAACCCTAATTAGGAAGCATATGGAGACTCTATTGGTTGGGGAGGACTTCTTTACCTTATTTATAAAACACTATTATAGATAGATTACCTTGTCTGTTTCTTACAACAACGTTGTCATTTTTTCGCTTTTGTTAGTAGTTGCGGGGTACTTGTCATTTTGACCATGCTTGTTTTAGGAGAGATAAATGTGATTTCGTTTGATTGTGCTTATTGTAGGAGAGATGTTTTCTCTCCAGAGACTTTCTAAATATGCATAAAGCATTATATCAATTACAATTATTTTCGATGCATTCATGTATCATTATATTAATTACAATATTATTAAAAAATAATTACAATATCAAAAAAAATGGAAATGAATAATAAAAATTAATATCATATTCATAAAAATCAAATTAAATATTATTGACAATGATTTTAAGTATAAATATAAATTTAGCTAAGAACAATATCATTTCAAAAATTTATAAAAGTTTAAACACAAAATTAATTAATATTGCAATAGATTTATACATTTTTATTTTTCTCTTTTAAAATATATGATTTGGTAATTTAATGTGGTGTCCCAAAAATATATTTATTATATATAAATTCTATACTATTTTATTGAATTTCTATATTACATAAAATTTGTTAAATATATAAATATATATGAAAATATTTGGCAACGATTAACAAAAATAATTTTGAGAAATTTTCGTTAATGGTTAACCCTTTGGCGATGTTTCTATGAATTCTTCGCCAATGGTTTACATTTGGCGACTTTTTTTTTTGAATCATCGCTAAATGTTTTCCATATTTCTTTTGAATTAATAAAAAAATGACGTCGTTTGTTTCAAAATGAAGCTCTCTTCATCTTCATTATTTTGCTGTCATATTTCCTCTAGTTTTTCCATTGAAAAAGCTTCGACTATTGTGGTGATCTCTAATTTGTTGTGGTCGTCTTCAGTTGTCCATCTGTCCAGGTAAGTCATCCGCTATGTATTGTTTTTAAGAAGCCTCTTTTTTATGTTTTATTTTTCTGCTACATTATCATTCTTTGGGTTTTGTGTTCTCCTTTTGGTCTATGGTTTTTGGCTTGTATTTGGAAGGTGGAGAATTGCATTTATGTTTTTGGTTGTGTATGAGTTGACATTTTGTTACCACCTTGCATTCTTGTTTGAGGAAAGCCTACCAACTGTTCGATGAAGGGTCTGTTAAAGACGTCCTACTTTTTTTTTAATTGTTTGTGACAAATTTATGAGTTCTTATGAAATGAATGCATCGCCATTTTGCTTACTATAATATTTAATGCTTTATTATATATAATACATCATCAATTTAAGTAAATTCAAAACCTTGTATAAATAGATAGGTACATTCCTATGAAGATTTCTCATATTATGGTTTTAGACCTTTAGCATCACCTAGTTTTGAACTTACAATAATAAATTATATATTTTTATGCATAACATGAATCAAATAAATGTGATGAATTTTGTAAAATTTTTAAATTCACATGGGCTAGGTATTAACTGTATATAGATGGGATTTCTTTGTTGCATCATCTACTATTATAACTAAAATCCTCATATTTTTCTTTATTGGCAAAGATGTGAAAAAATAGATTTATTATCCACCTTTATTCTATTCAAGAATGAAAGAAACTATTCCCCCTGATATAATATATGCTTATAAATATTATATAATCCATCTTTTTTTTTAAAAGCAATAAAATTATATTAAGTATAACAAAAAAGTACACCCTTAATTTGTTACAATATGAACGTAGATAGAAAGAGGAATAAAGGAACTCTTTCTAATTTATGAGTAAAAAAAACATGGTTATCTAGTCTTTCTCATTATAACCCTCTCGTTCAAAATTCGATGATGTTTTGATGTTAGGGAGAGGTTGTCTGCTACTCCTCTTGCTAGCATCGAGAGCTTGTTATATAGAATTATTTTCTGGTAAACTTGTTCCATTTTTTTTGCTTCCCCTTTGAATATTCTTCTATTCCTCTCCCGTCATATGAAATACACCATTGTTACAAAGCATATTTTTAATGCTTTATAGTTTGCACTTCTGGCCATATTCATTGTGGTGACTCGGTCTACCATTTCTTCCCACCTCTAAGCTGGTAGTCAAACCCCTATCCTAGCTAGTATCCTCTTTCAGATTTGTTTCATGTGCCTACAGTTTACCCGCAGATAATATACTATTTCCATCTATGCTTTGCATAATTCATAGTTTGGATTATTTATATTAAACTTCATTCCGTCTTTTATATCCGGTCTCCCTATAACTCCTAGCCAAAGGATTACCATATGTACAGGTTGAATGTCTTCTTTCCAGACTATGTTATCCCATTTTATCATTCTTGTTGGCGTTTCCTGTAAATACTTCGTAGAAATTATTAACAAATGCTTTAACTTTTTACTAGGAATGATGGATAACAATGATGACATATTTATATGGGTAGCCATAAAGTTTCAATCTCTATATATGTTTGGTCCCAAATGCATCTCTGCCGTGTTCATAACTTCAAAAAAACTGTATATTCTTTTAAATTGCAAAATTAAAGACTTTTGGTTCATTGATAATTAAAGCTCCATAATTGATCTAAGAATGCTAAACTTCAACTTATGTACATATCCTTTTATCTTTGAATATTCATTAATATATCTTATATCTTTTTGCCTTTCCTTTCTTAATTTCCTTTTTGTAACTTTACATATATTTTAATTGAAAAGTATATATATATGGAAATTTTAACATCACTTTTCAATAATATGATCTAAGTATTTTATTAAGTAGTATAATAATCATAGGGGGTTATTTCTTTATGATGTTAGCATGTCATAACGTTACACAAAATAAACTAGACCTACAACCATAATAGTGGTGAGTCTAGAATGATCCCACAGAGAGGTTTGGTTTTGAAATAAGAAAACAAAATGAAACTAAACAAACAAAAACAAATTAAAGAAAACTTTTGAAATGATGAAAGTGATGAATTCGTTAAGAGTTCGATTCTTTGCTTTAAACTTGTCCTACACCCAGTTGAACATACTTCATTGATTTATTATTCTCAAACCTCTCCTAGCAACTATTGGTCATAGATTAACAATAAGCTCTGTTAATCTCGGTTTTCCTTTAGGTCATGTTTAATTAAAAGACGCTCGTTAATTAAACCAAGCCACTCAATAACCTAGAACAAGCTCTTTAGATTTAATTGGACAATTGCATTACTAATTAGGAAAACAGACCAATCTAAGCAACAACCATATATGCTCGAGTCATTTAACATAGGTTTTGTTATCCCTAATAATTACGAACCATTAGTTGCTATAAATGAATCTCAAATATAACAATTACGAAATATATTGAAATTTTAGCTATGGGTTCATACATAAATAATTGAATGCTAACAAGAATATGATCATTCATACACAAAACCCAAATCTATATGTATAGGATAACACAATTAATTCCTAAAGTGAGAAAGAAACAATAAATACAAAAAAGAAATACTTAACTGGGTCATCGATGTTGATGTCATCTTTAAACCAACGTCGGGATGCTAGCTCTTTATGGGTCTCCAAATAGATGGAGCTTTGCCCCTTCTCCTCATCTTCTCCTGAAGCTTGACTCTCGGATTTCTCTTAACAAAAAACGCAAAATTTTCATATCTTTCGGCCGTCACCAATATGTTGATTTTATACGAAAAATGTAGGGTTTAATGGATAGCTGACACTTCTTACAGTGGTGAGTGGGTGTGTTATAGGTGTGACTAGTGTGTCACACCCATGATACACTTGTCACGGTGGTGACACAACTTCTCACGGTCGTGAGAAGTGTTGTATGGGTGTGAGACAGATGCACTCCATGTATGGTCGTGAGCATGCTTTGTTCCCCATTTTTTTATGCTTTATCTTGTCTTCTTCTTTTAATCCCTTTCTTCTTCTTCTTGCTCCATGAAGACAAGTGAGAGTGAATCTTCGAAAAATGGCCCAAATATAGTGCTTTCATCTCACTTTAGCTTCTTCACTTCCGAATTGTGCCTAAAACTATATATAAACTAAAATTAGTATCTTAAACATTTTCATAACAATAATCACTAAGTGTTAGAGAATAAGTTCATAATGAATTAAGCATATGTCAATTTCTCCCACACTTAACTTTTGACCGTCCTGGAGCAAAACATCCAAATTAAAATCATAGACCCAAAAACATTAACTTAATTCCCATACTTTCTAAGAATACATAATCATAAGCATAGATGAATGAATTTCAAAAATCATAGCAAGAACTTAACATTCAACGCTTCTACTCATGATCAATCAATATTCATCATCTTTAGAAACTGAACAATCTAGAGGTAGACTTGGAAAACGTGTTTAAATAAAATGTATCCATATCTATACTCAACACCATTCATGATCATGAAATTCCAAAACTTTGTATATCATTTCATTTGTCCACCACTAAGATTAACATGTATAATCATGAATTAAAGGAATTTTTAGGGTTGTAATGTGGGTAAGGTGAGGTGAGTTGTACTTAGGTAAAGTAGTACGAAAGCTATTAAAGCTAGTGAAATAAGAAAAACACTTAATATACCATTAACTGCGAAAACCAACATTCACTCACAATTGTGTACATCAACTATGATGAATGCAAAAACTATATTTCCTTGCTCAAATTCAAGATCTCTCACCATAAACCATAAGAATTACAAATCACTCATAAAATTTGATCAAAACAAGACTTTGTAACTATAAGAAGTGACATTGAAAGCATCCACCTCATATCCAATATACAAAAGTAACCCACATAATACAACTTTAGTAGGAAAGAAACTACATCGGGAATTTCAATGATAAGTTATAAAATGACATCCCAACAATTATAATCATTCCACACATATGCATACCCATACATTTAGAATTTTGTACATCCACAAACTCAACAATCACAAATTCTCCACTAGCTTTATGGTTTGGGTAGGACATTGGGTTAAGTTTAAAAGTATGTAATGTGGTTAGTACACAAAGAAAGGCAAATAAAGCTCAAAGAGGCTTATCAAAATGACAAATCATAAAATGGGTAGGCTATTTTTCTTATGTAGTTTGGAAAAACAAAGAATGTCCAATCATTTTCATGTTAATGCATGTGATAAGAATATGGTCTCAAATAAAATTCAAGGCAAAGTTAGGATGTACATGTTATGAAGTTCACACATACACAAATGAAAATGAGACCGATATAGATGTGTCAGTCTATAAAGGCTCAAAATCTCACTGGCTTTTGTCTACTGCTAGTCACTACATTTCTAAAGATAACGGACATCGACCAATCACAAGAGAAAAAGTATATGCTCAAGTTGCCATGAATTTCTCTAGTCAATTCATTCTCTAATGATGACTATATAATCCTAGAAGTAATAGAAAAAGAGAAAATGTTTATTTGTTTGTTTTATTCTCTCTCTCATTTTAATTGCAAACATTAAAAAAAATAAGAAACAAATAAACTTAAAGCACACATGCTTATAAAAAGAAACGTGGAAATATAAAGAAAAGAAATTAACTTTCCTTAGGTTGCCTCCCAAGAAGCGCCTTTGTTTACTATCGCTGGCTCGACTTCATACTTTCCTCATATGACAAAATTATGATCCTTGAGTGTCACAGTTTGAGCTTCCTTCAAGTGAAGTTTTTCCAAATAGGTTCTCAGTTGATGACCTCCCATATTCAACATATGCCCTATCATCAGAATCTCTACTGAGTCCATGTACTTTGGAAATATCTCAAATGTCTATTTACCCTTTTCTTCTTCGTCCAATTACTCCAATATGCTATATAAACGTGAAGGGTTAGTATTAACAATAATTACAGACTCAGTACTCACCTTTGAGCTAAAAAATTTGTCTTTTTCTACTTTCACCTCCTTCTCCACTTCTTGGTGAGTAAAAAATATATCTTTTTCTACTATGAGCTCCTTCTCCACTTCCTCAACACAAGTAACTCCTTGAGTTGTTATCTCAAGATTCTCACTCCTCTTCACTTTGTAAGGTCTCCACATTAATGTCCCTTAGGTATGCTTCGGGTTGAGATGATTACTTCTCTTCTCTTTGTGATTCAAGGCGATTGAGAGCTTCTGCCATCTAACTCATCTGGTTTACTATGTTCTGGAGCCTAAACATTGTATCTTGTTGGACTTGCCTCATTTCCTGCTAGAGCTGTTGTATACTCTGTTGATTACTTTGTTAAAGTCGAATATTGTTAGTAGTCATAAGATTAAGCAAGTCTTCCATAGATGTATCTGAGTAGTGATTATAAGCTTTTGGTCTATACAAAAATTGTTTTGCATCCAACAAACTATTATGGAAGTAATTTTGTTAATTATCCCATCCATAAGTAAAGTTAGTATGATCATTTCAAACTTACTTATAAGATTAAGAATATAAGTTATAGAAAAAATTACTTCCATCCATGAATTTTTTTTAAAATTTTAACATATGAATACTAAAAAAAAGTGAAAAAATTAAGAAACAACTGAAAACAAACTAATTACAAACAAATATGTACAAAAAATCAATTAAAATCAAGAACAAAAACTAAACACTGCATTCCCAAACAACGGTGCCAAAATTGACGTTAGCACGTCGTAACGCTACGTAAAATAAACTAGACTTACAACTATAGTAATGGTGAGTCTAGATCGATCCCACGGAGAGTGTTGAATTAGCTTTTGTTATGAAAATACTCAATGTTTATGTTTTGGCCAGGGGGGTTTAGTTTGGTTTTAAAATAAGAAAGTAAAATGAAGCTAAACTAACAAAAAAAATTAAAGAAAACATTTGAAAATGATGAATTCGTTAGGAGTCTGATTCTTTGGTTTAATCTCGGCTTACACCCAGTTGAACATACTTCATTGATTTATTGTTCTCAAACTTCTTGTAGCAATTATTGGTCGTAGATTAATAACAGTCTCTGTTAATCTCAGTTTTCTCTTAAGTTGTGTTTAATTAAGAGACCCTCGTTAATTAAACTAGCCACTAAAAAACCTAAAACAAGTTCTTTAAATTTAACTGGACAATTGCATTACAAATTAGGAAAATATACCAATCTAAGCAACAATCACATACACTTGGGTCACTTAACCTAGGTTATGTTATCATTAATAATTACGAACCATTATTTACTACAAAAGATTCTCAAATATAACAATTATGGATTATATTGAAATTTTAGCTATGAGTTCATACACAAATAATCTAATGCTAACAAGAATATGATCATTCATACACAAAACCTAAATCTATACTTATAGGATAACACAATCAATTCCTAAAGAGAGAAAGAAACAACAAATACAAAGAAGAAATGCTTAATCGGGTTGTCAGTGTCGATGTCACCTCCGAATTGGTATTGGGATGCTAACTCTCCATGGGTATCCAAATGGATGGAGCTTTTCCCCTTCTCCTCATCTTCTCCCAAAGCTTCACTCTCGATTTTCTCCTAGTCAAAAACACAAAACTTTCATATCTTTCAAATATGTTGCTTTTATACAACAAATGTAAGGTTTAATGGACAGCTGGCAATTCTCACGATGAGTAGGTATGTCACGGTTGTGACTAGTGTGTAACATTTGTCACACACTTGTCACGGTGGTGACACAGCTTCTCATAGTCGTGAGAAGTGTTGCATGGGGGTGAGACACTGAGCATGCTTCATTCTCCATTCTTTTATGCTTTATCTTTTCTTATTCTTTTAATCTCCTTCTTCTTCTTCTTGCTTCATGAAAATAAGTGAGAGTGAATCTTTAGAAAACAACCCAAATATATTGCTTTCGACTCACTTTAGCTTCTTCATTTCTGAATTGTGCCTAAACCATATATAAACTAAAGTGAGTATCTTAAGCATTTTCATAGGAATAATCACTAAATGTTATGGAATAAATTCATAATCAATTAAGAACATATCACTTTGTTTTAATAATTTAACATTTCCCTTTTATATAGTAATTGGATTTAGAAACAAAGGGAAGAAGGTGGTAGGTATCAAAATTACAAAACAAAGGGATGTGCAACTTCAACAAGATCAATCAGTTCTTAGTAAACAACAACATTTAACCTCAGCCACCAATGAAATTGGTCAGCCATAACCTCATTCTTCCTAAAAAAATAATGAATCAACTAGTACAGAGGGATCTATAGGTTTGTTAATCTTTAATACCTATAAATAGACTTATGTTCAGATATATATTTACATGCTTAATGTGTATTTTCTTATCATGTGTATTTTCTTATCATTATTGATTTGATTTCAAGTTTTATTGTCAAAATTAAAAAAAGATGTAGAGGTATAACAGAGGTTATGAATTGTACGAATAAATGTTGCAATGAATAGCAAGTTGTTAATACACATTGATCCTTAAAAAGGTCATCATGTAGACAAGATCCAATTTGCAAAATTTTCAAATGAGTTAGGGATTATTGCGAGAACATAATTACCTTGCCTCAAGTATGTAAGGACTTAAAGGAAGACAACATGTTCAAAAATGCTTTGGATAAAGTTGCAGTAAAATTTCAATTTATTTAACTCTATGTAATATTGTTTCACTTATTTTAAGATTAATTACACTTTTATTTATTGTTCATAGATGAAATTGAAGGTTGTCACTACTAAGAACCCTGATGTTTCAAACTGCATGACTTCATTGTTGAAATAAAGGACCACGGATCACCAGTATAAGTTGCATTATTTTCATAAATCTTTCCTTTTGATGTGGAGGCAAGGAGACATATTCTATAACGAATGTCTCATTAAAAATTGGAATAATTTGTGTAATTACTGAGCCTATCATAAAATTCAGGTTTGATTTCTTTTCCTTCATATTTGCTTATATTAATCTTGTTAGATGATTTAGTAACTACCTAATATTTTTTTATTTGGGGAAAATGTGAGAAGGCAAATGTTAATAAAGAAAAGATGAAAACATCTCATAATCAAAGGTCCAAATCATTTGTAGTCGTTCAAAATGAATATATAAGATCTTTGATTACAAGTTATAATTATATCAATAAACACTGCATTATTTATTGTGCCTTGTATTTTCCTTTCATAAAACATAGTGAGAAGGAACTACATGAAAAAGAGTGTGATAGGATCACACTGTATAAAGTTCCTCACTATAAGGAAGGTTAAGGGTGGATGTCAGAAGAAATAGAAAAAAAACTATGTAAGGGTGGATGTCAGAAGAAGCAGAAAAAACTATGTAAGTATAAAAATTTGTTTAAATTTTAAGTTTATTTATTTATGTATTACTAAGTAATACTATTTACATTGAATATTGTATTTTTAAATTTTAGAATAAGATGTAGGAGTTGTTATAGAAATCAATGTCCAAGGGCAATGAGGTCAATGTAGAAGACATTTGCAATACTGTGCTTGGTACACGTTATGGTTATATCAAAGGTAATGACTTTGGCCCTAAGCCAAATGTTTTGACCTCATCAAGATCCACATATGTTCACCATCTTGAAGAGGAAAATAAGTCACTTAAGGGTGAATTACAACATAATCGAAAAAAGTTAGCTAAGCATGCTAAATACCTAAAAAAAAAATACTTGGCTCAGATTATCAAAGCAAGAAAGATGAAAGTGAACGGTATTAATTACATCTCTTATACCTTTTTTTTCTCTTAATTCCTGTTTTTATTATAATTTAAGTTTAATACTTTTTTCTCGAATTACAAATTTGAAGAAGATGTAACAACAAGTTATTTGTATTATAATTTGTAAACTAGTATCTGTATTTATTATTTGGTATATAAGAATTGCTGAAGTTGTAATTCAAATCTTGTATACGTTGAAATTTAAAGATATATTTTTATATACAATGCTTCAAATTATCATTTATTTTTGTATAATTTTTATAATAGATTAACAATAAAAATATATTGAAACATTATATAAAATAATATGGAAATGTAACAAATAATTTATTCCAACATGATATGATATTTCATTAAAATATAAATAAAAAATTTGACTACATTTTACCAAACATAGCTAAAAACATTTAGTTACGTTTTCAGAAACATAGCTAAAAAGTTTTGCCTATATTTCTAGAAACGTAGCTAAAAATATTTGGCTAACGTAACTAAAAGCTTTTGGCTACGCAACGTAGCAAATAGTTTTTAGCTATGAAAAACTAGTGTAGCCAAAGTCTTTTTAGGTTAATTACAAAAAATTCTAAACTTTACTCAAATTTATAATTATAGCTTTCACTTTAAAAAGTAACAATTAAATATTCAAACTTTCAACTTTTTATAAATCTAACCTGACATTAGTATTTTTGTTAACGAAACTAACGTTGTAAGCCACGTCAAATCTATTTTCAGACATGTAAGATTACAGGTGGAATGAGATATAAATGTCAGAAATTTTTAAAATAAATAAATAATTAATATTAAGTAAAACAAAACATTTTGAAATAAGAGACCTTAACCCTTCTGAAATTGGGAATTAGATGTTTGCTCCTCTATGCATAAACTATACAACTTCTATTAAAATATTATAACAAGAGATACAGTGGAGAAGAAAGATTACGAGTTTCTAGCTTATTATTATTTAAGGGAAAATTGCTATGTCTCTCTAGTGAATTCAAAAGAATCATACTCGAGAGAGATTGACAAATACTCTACTTTTGCTGATGTAAAGGAATGTGTAAATCTTTGTTCCAAAAACTTGACTTGTGAGTGGCAAAATTGAAAGTGATGAAGATAGAGGAATTAAAGTCAAGGAGTGAGAGGCGGTAGAAATCTATGTACATAAGTAGGGAAGTATAGAGCAAAAGGCCAAAGGAGAGCAGCATAGTCAGAGTTTACTCCCCAAGAACAACAGAAATTTGCAAAGTGAAAGCTATTGAAGACATGAGAAACGTCAAGTTTAGAACAAGGAAGAAGAAAACAAAAAAAGAAAAAGCACCGATGACAAGGTTGGAGTGTTTTGCAACAGTAACATTTTTATTGGATCCACGAAATGACTTCAGAGATTCAACGATTTAGATAATTCAAGAGAAGGGTATTAACAAGCCCGAAGAGCTTGAAGACATTTTAGCCTGCTATCTCATACTAAACAGCAATGAGAATCACAACCTCATCATTGAAGTCTTCAGGTAGGTATGGTTCGAATTGAATCAGGATTATTATTATTGTAAATTAGAGTGTGAAGAATTCTTACTGTGACAATGATCACGTTTGTTATGCTTTATGGAAGTTGTATAAGTTTTGCACAGAGGAGCAAACATCTAATTCCTAAATTTATGCCACATTAATTCCGTTGACCGAGATACTAACGTCAGATTAAATTTAAAAAAATTGAAAGTTCAGGTATTTAATTATTACTTTTTAAAATTCGAGTTATAATTATAAAATTAAGTAAAGTTTGAATTTTTTTTAATAATTGACCATTTATTTTAAATAAAAATAAGTTAAAACTAATTAACTCTAAAATTATTTTGGCTTCCTCTCTTCCCCGCTAGTGTTTCTTAGGTACATCAAATCTGCGATACCCTTCGTCATCTTCATAACTTCCTCTCTCATCTATTGGGACTCCCTTGCTTCGTCCACTTTCGTCAATATTGTTAGCTACTAGGTTCTCTAGCCTATTAGCTCTAACATCAACTCTCACTTTAGCTAATATACCCTCTTTGGTTCCCTACCTTCTTGCCAGACCCAATGCTTTTTGTTGTCCAGGGCTGGTTCTTAGTAGATCCCAAGATTTCACTCCTTTGGTTTATGACCCAATTGTGTATGTTTTGATGAGTGATGCTTACTCCTTAGGTTAAGCTACCTTGTAAGTGCTAGTCCAAGTATATCAAGTATATCAACAAATATGGCACCATTGAATCCAAAGCTTATGAATTCATTAATTCCTATAAATTGAGCCTTTAGTTGAAATGGGTGCAATATAGATTATGAGATTACTCATTAGTGGCGCAGGTCTGTTAGGAATCTCACATCGGACCACTATAAGAGCATTCAACAATTTATAATAATGTGAAAACCTCTTCTCTTGAGTTAGCTTTTGGGGATGAGTTAGGCCTTCTAACATAGTATCAGAACTATAAGAGCATTCAACAATTTATAATAATGTGCAAACCTCCCTTCTTGAGCTAGCTTTTGGGGATGAGTTAGGCCTTCTAACATGGTATTAGAGCCAGTTTGTCTTGATGGTTTAGGACGGTGCCTGGTTATGTCCCTTTGCCTAATATGTCTATCAGATGTTCAATCCTGCTTTGGACTGAGAGGGCGTGTCAGGAATCCCACGTCGGACAACTATAAGAGCATTCAAAATTTATAATAATATGTAAATCTTCCCTCTTAAGGTAACTTTTGAGGATGAGTTAGGACTTCTAACAAGGTCCCACAAGTCATCCTTTGATTGGTGCATTAGCTTTTGTTTTGAAACATAATGATGACAATTATATTTTACTTATCGCAAGAAGCAGAGGTTTATATAATTAGTCGAGCGATGTCGATTCCATTCCAAATGGCATTTTAACAATGAGTTTGGTTTCATTGCCTAGGAGAAGTAAAAACACATTGAAAACTAGTAAGGAGGAGAAGGAAGTCTGTTAGGCTTTCAATATTTTAACATATTTTTTATTGAATGACAAATATTCTATGTGGCATCACTGTCTTATGTGGCATTCATGTACTGAAAAAGAAAATCTTACATGACATGTTACGTAAGTAATGTTAACCAAGAACTTAACATCTGTTATTTTTGTAAGAAATTAAAAATTCGAGTATTTAGTGTCACTTATCAAAATTCAAATTAGTATTACAAAATTGAGTAAAGTTGGAGTTTTTTTTTCACAATTAACCTAATAACAAATTATGCTAATTCTTCCATAAGATGTAATCCCATATGGAATAACTGCATTAACATGATAATGACATATCTCATCTATGCTGTAATTGCAAAACTCTAGTGTCCTCATTATAATGGGCATTTTACTAAAAATAAATCTTTAAAAATTATAGGCTTGCTAATTGCTTACAAAACTTACAAATCATAAGATAAATAAATTATTTGACTAAAAATAAATAAATTATTTGGCTAAGATATACTCATTATCAAACGAAGCTATTATTATTATAGTGTACACAAAACCTCATTTCTAATTATTATTAAACTAATGAAATTAATAATTATAATTATTTTCTTTTAATTAAAAACTCATTCCTAATTATTATTGAACTAACCAATTTAATAATTATAATTATTTTACTTATACAATTAAACTAATAAAATTAATAATCATAATTATGTTATTTTAAATAGGAACTTATTTATAATAATTATTGATTTAATCAAATAAATTAGTAGTTCTAAAATCAACATAACTCTTATGTCATCCTTAGAAAATATAACTCCATTCTTTTATCATGATGACTTTTAAATTAATAACTAAACGTATCTTACACTTAGGGGTATCTTGATGGCTAAAAGGAAGTATATGTTTTAGTTGTTCATGTACTTCAACCTTTCATTTTGATTTTTATTTCAATTATATATTTTGTTAAATTTTGTCTATATCCTTTCTGCTAATTGTTGTCTCTTTTCCTCTCATTGGAACAATCATTGACAAACCCATTTATGCCAATATATTTTCATATCATTTGTATGAGTTTTTGTCACTCAAAGTGATCATTATGGC
>JANQBM010541377.1:0-16823 GCA_025594535.1 Erythroxylum domingense | reverse complement strand
TGGATTTATGTACAGACAGTACAGTATGAATGATGTACAAACTTTTGATTTTGAGAAATGAAATGAGGAAGTAGTTTTAAAAAATATATATTGTGGTTTTCTATTAATACTTTATTGTTCAAATTAATGTGATGCCATGTGAAGAGACTATAGTGATCGCATGTAGCTCTCCCTTATCATAGGATATGTACCGGAATGACCTGCGGGTGTCTGGGTGCGTCTCCTATAGTAAGGGGGTGCTACAGTTTACGTAGGTCAACTCACTAATGCTTTATCTTCTAGAAATGAAGTCAACTTAAAGGAAATGACCATGGCCATCACGCAAACTGAGGAAAGGGAAACCGAACTTGAGAAGGAAAATCCAAGAGAAGTAGAAACAGTTTTGGAAGTCCTTCTAAGTGAGTTAGCAAGTGAGCCAATCAAGGAGCCTCAACTTGGGATTCTGTATCCAATCTTTACTCAAAGGAAGTCAAGTTTAAATAGAGCAATGAAGAATTGTAAGGAGGTTGAGTCAAGAAAAATTAAGGACATAATGAATCAGCTCTAAGCAAAGCTCACAGTCAAGGAACTAGTTAAGAAAGAGACAAAGGAGCACTCAACAGGAGGCAATCCTACCATAGCCCAAAAGAAAGAAGACCCAGGGGACTTCTTCATTCCTTATAGTATAAATGTAGTCAGCATAGCTAGGGCATTTGTAGATTTGGGAGCTAGTATCAATATGATGCTTTACACTTTCAGTCAAAAGTTGAGTTTAGGAGAGCTAGAGTCTACTAAAATATTGGTGAAAATGGCCAATAGAATGGTGCACTTGCCAAAGGGGATCATTAATAACGTGCAAATATAGATTGATAAATTTATCTTCCCTCAGATTTATACATACTAGATATTAAAGAAGATGTAGAAACCCCGATGGTTCTTAGGCGACCGTTTCTGGCTACTTCTCTTTCGATAATTGATGTGGATGGGGGAGAATTAACACTGAGAGTTAGAAAGGAGAAATTAACTTTCAAGGTGTCCAAGAAAGATTATCGTTCTCCTTTACCCCCAACGGATAGCAAGGAACCTAAACCCCAAAGAGGATGGGAAGATATTGAAGACCCTAGGAATGCATTCAAGAAGAAATGATCACGTAGGAGAAGGTGTAGGAAGGAAAACCACAAGGAAAGTGGAGTCCATACCAGGGTGACTTATATACAGAGTTTGAGATCAACTTCTGCTCTGCCACAATACCAATCATTTGAACTACCTTAAGCAAAAAGGAGAGTTAAGCTACCGACGTTAACAGAAGTACTACATGGGAGGTAACCCATAGAATTTTACTATCTTTTGATTTTTTTGTTTACTTGTTTGTTTGATTTATTCAGTTATGATTGTGTTTGATTTGATTTTTATTGATATATGTTTTGACTTTGTTTAAATTTTAACTTTTTTTCTTTTTGAATTTCTTGTTGATAATATTAATTTAATGTTTTTGTAGGTTGTGGGATCATAGAGAACTAATATTAAGCTTGGAAGAAGGTTTAGAAGTGGAAGAATCACCCCATCCCATGATCATGGCAATTGGAGTGCTTCCCTCGATCATGGTAAATCTCTCCAGAATTTTTCTGATTCCCACGATCGTGGAAATAATGAGAATTCCCATGATCGTGGGAATCCCAGCTGAGGGAAAATTTAATTTTCCCTCCCCTTTCTTCATTCATTCACTCTTCAAAAATTTCCCACATTCTCTCTCTAACCCACAAAAACGCTCCTCCCACTCTCTAAAATCCTTCATTTTCCTCTAGATTCTTGGTATTTTCTTCATCTCTTTGTAAGAAGAACACTTGCAAAAATGAGAGAAAAAGAGGTGAATTCGTGTTTTAGATAGGGGAAGAAAAATCTTGCCCAAATCCTTACGTTTTTGAATGATTAATGCATGAAAAAAGTAAAGAACTATAAGATTAATGATATTAAAAAATTAAAAGCAACACACCTTATAGGATTTTTCGATCAATAGTGAGTGTTGTGAATAAGAAGAGCTCATATTTTAGGATGTATTATGTTGCTTCTGCTTTGGGTTTGTTTTATAACTTTAATGTGGAAAATGTATGCATAACTCAATTCGATATTTTGACATATTTTATTTGAGGCACTCTGAGATTTTGGAGTTCTATAGAATGGAACTCCGAAATCCTCAGACGCATGCTACAGTGAAAAATAAGAGGGGCATAGACACAGCTGCTTCCTGACCTTCCATATCCTGAGCAATCCCTGAGCCAGAAGAAGAAGCAGCGGAGGAGGAACCAAGTGCACCAGCGGAAGTCAACCGATTTCAAAAAATCCTTAACTAGATGGTTGCCAACAAATAGCAAATGACATCCAAATCAACGAGCTCGGCACCCAAATATGGCAAGTATACGAGAAGCAGCGTAGCTTGAAGAAAAGGTTCCTCAAATTCTATCAAAGGAACAATTTTGAAGCTCCTTCGCCAACACTGTCACCACCATCATCTCTATAAGCTTTTCTTACCCCATTTACTTTTAATTTGTGTCATTTATTGTTGTTTGGTTTCATGCCATTTTCTTTTGAATGGTTTGTTATTATTTTTGTTTGGTTTCACGTAATTTTTTATTTAATTTGCTGTCATTTTTTTGTTTCAATTTCTTTTGTTTGGATTGACGACATTTTTCCTTATTTGGTGGTTGACTTGTCATACCAAGGACAATGTGATCTTTAAGTGTGGGGATGTGACATTGACTTTCTCAATTGTATTGTTCGCATTTGGTTAAATAGGATGCATGTTTAGGCATATCATATGCTTTGTATCAACAATGGAATCGCACTTGAATCATTCTGGTGGATATTACCATGAGATTCTGTCATGCTAGTTGGAATTATATCGAATGCATGCTTGAACTTGGATTAGGCTACTTTAGTAGAAAGTGAACCAAATAGAGTGATGAAAAGTAATTAGTTACATAAGTTTATTCATAAATTGACATTTGAGCAATGAGGTAGTGTAGAGATGCATAATGAATTTTCAATTGAGCCAATGTGAGGATTGAGCCCATATGACTCCATCCATAGTCATTATGTTTCTTTTTTAAGTGATACTTCTTTAGGTTATTACCTTCAGAACTTGCTTCGAATCGGTTTGAGTCTACTAGATGCATGCTTATAGAGATGAATAAGGCCTTTTTTATGTTAACCCTTAGCTTAAATGACCTACCCTTTGTATTATCCCTTGCTACCCCCGTTGAGCCTTAACTTTTTTTCTTGAAAACACCCAAAATTTTTAAACCTTAAACCCCATTAACCTACCCATTCACAAGCTTAGTAAAGTATTAAGTAATACATTAGTTGAGATCCTTGTGAAACTTTTTATCGAGATGATTTGAGGATATTTCTGCCTTTGGATTACATTGTACATAGTTTGCTATTTTATTCATAGTTCTTCCATGCATTAGGAAAAAGAACAAAAATTTGAAAAGAAAAAGCAAGAAAATAAAAAGGAATAATAATTGAGTAGCATCAATAAATACAGAATATTAGTTACATTCATATATCTAAGAGTTATATTTTTTTATCCCTTTTTTATCACCTTTTTACTTTATGAATGCTTGTGTTAACCTTTTGCTCTCTTTACCCACCTTATCCCTTACCACATTACAACCCTAAACAAGCCCTTTCTATCTATTCATGTATTCAATCATTGTAGAGGAGAATTGGTGTATTAGTAAGCCTATGGTAGGGTAGTTTCTTATAGGAAACTCGAGCGAAACACCAACCATCAAACAGTTGAGAGAAGTGAGTGAAAACTGTGAGAAAGATTCATTTTGAATCTATACTTATCTTTGAGTGATGGTGCTAATTGTTGAGTTTTTTTATGTACACCAATGAAAAAGTAGTCATGATATGAGTAGTAACTTAAATTTAAGTTGGCTTTAATTTGAGAGATTGTATGCTTTGATCTTTGTGAAAATGAAGTGATAGAATTGATTAGTTGTATTTATTTTTACTTGAAGACAAGAAAAGATTTAAGTGTAGGGATGTTGATAGTTGTGAATTAGACTATGTTTTTCTAAGTAATTGGCATATGTTTCGTGTATAATTGTTTATTATTGTTGTAGTTTAGGATTCATTTTGTATGTTTTCCTTTAGTTTGATTTTCAGTATTTTCCTTTTATGTTTGATGTTAATTTAGGGTAAGAATTGATTGTTTTTATGTAGGAAGGAAGATTGAGAAACTTGGAGATTGAGTTAGAGATCAAAGAGGAGAAGAGAAGAGGGAACATTCTGCAAAATCCCACGATCATGGGAATCATGTTAGTCCCCATGATCGTGGGAACTATAATCCAAGACATTATGCGAGATTCACTAAAACTTAGGGCTTCTGGATTATTAAAAAATAACTAAGCCTCCTTGGAGAAAAGAGATGAAACCCTCTGTAGAAAAGAGCCTCCTTGAGTGAAGAATACAAGTTTTGAGTCTTGAGGAAGATTGAAGTCAAGGATTATTATCAAGATTGGGAAAATAGCTCATCAACATTAAAAATTCCAGATTTTGGAAAAGAAGAGAAGGAGTTTCTTGATTCAATTTTCTATCAATTTTATCTCTTCTAATCTTTGTATAATGGAATATTTAAGTGTTGATGATGTTATGGAGACCATGATCGGCTAATTTATTTTTAGGGATTGCTTTTGAACTATTTTGTTAAAGTTACATTTTTATTGAATTGAATGCAAGTTGTCTTTGATGATTGTTGATTTTATTTTTATCTTGCAATAAATTGAGAAAGTGAGTAAGGTTATTTGTGTAGGATAATACAACGAGAGTTGGAAACCTACAGACTTGCAATCATCACGTTAGTTGATTAGTTAAAAGAGAGATCTTAGTTAATTCAATTGATCACCCATAGGATAGTTTAATAACTAGTTAAATTGGTAGAGTGATTGGGTAGGTTGAGAGATCATTCTATTGACTTCATTTAATTTTTTTAGGGACAATTAATCACACCATGAAATAGGGTAATTAATACATTTGGAAATCTTAGGTAAGACATAATTCGATTGATAAAATAAGAGGGAGATAAAATAGGGAGAAAGTCATCTCTAGTCTTTAGATTCTTGAATTCTAATTTTCTACACTTTGGTATTATCTATTGCTTTTTGTTAGTCTTTCAATTTTAATTTATTTTTCTAGATTAGTTATCTTAAACAATTTTGTTTCTTAAACAAAGTCTGATATGAATTAAGTGGTGTCCGGGCATCAATCTCCATGGGATCGATATTCGTTTTTTAACTACAAGTCACGACTCGTACACTTGCAGTTTTTGAGCATAAAATAAGTAAATTATTTTTACATTCAATAGCGGGCTGAAATCCTTAAGTCCCTCAACATAGAACTTAGGCATATCTGCCAAAAGACACATGTCATAATTAGGGCTAGTCAGGCAAGCTCGAGTTCAGCACCACCGCAGCAAGCAGAAGAGGACTCAACTAGTGAAGAGTCTGAGGAAGAGGAAGAACAAGATCAAGGCTAAAAGAAAGTCTTGGAGGCAATCTCTGTGAACAGCAAGATAGTTACTAATACACCTATAGAGCACACCAAAATCATGAAGGAAATGGCCCGAACACAACGACGTTAGAGTTGAAATATCTGTCGGATCCATCGGTATTTCGAGTCTCAGGGCATTCAATTGCCACCTCCGACACTATCACCACCTCCATCTCTATTAGATTTTATCTAAACCCTTTTTTTCTTTTTCAAATTAGTCTTCCTTTTTATTTTTATTTTTTATTTTCTTCTTACTTTAATTTATGTTTCTTCTTTTCTTTTATGTGCTTATTTGTTCGCTTCTCACTTGTTCAAGTATGGGGAGGGTTATGTGTTTGCTTTGTTTGTGATTTTGCATATGGTATAATAGTTGTTAGGTTGTATTTTGTTAATTGCTTGAATGTGTCAATGGCTTAGATGGAGTGAAATTAATTTAATTTTGAACATAATCTATTAGGTTGAGTAAAATCATTAGCTCGTAAAATTAGTGAATTTGTGTTTTAAATAAATATACAGCTTAATTAGGATTTAGTGTAAGTTTAGCACCCTTTAGATTGTCACATTCATTCATAATTTGAGGCCTTTCAACTTAAGTAGCTTTACTAGTTTTTTTTAATGGAAACGAGTAGCTAAAACAACAAGGTAGGTAATAAGAAAAAAATGTTTGTTAAATAAATAACTATTCCACTGACCTTCAGGTTATGAATAGTAGCTAGTTGAAAACGTGATATAGTTGAGTAATCGGATCAACACGTATCACAAATTTATGCCTTCACGTCAAAAAGCTATAATGACTTTTCAACCAAGCTGTTTAATAAACATGACTTCGTTAAGTATCCAGATCGACATTCATTGTCAATGTTTGCCTCCACGTAAAAATACTAAGTTCGTGATCAATTAAAAAAATGTGTGTTTTCTAATAAAAACCTACTGAACTTGTAATAAGCTTGACCTTTCATGAAAATATACTTAGGAATAGTTATAGAGTATGAATGACCAAAGAAATATTAATATGTGTGTGCAATTGAAAAGGGTGAATAAATTAACACTTGGATCTCGATTAATTTGTATATTTAGTTCAAATTTCCAAGACACATATTTTGTATGTTAATGATTTGATATAAATCGAATTATTGTGTTTAAGATTAAATTTGTTTCATGAAGTTGAAGCCATTGACTCATTACTGCATTTTGTGTTGTGTGTTTGTTATGTGTTTGTTGTTTTGTTTGCTTGAGGACAAACAAATGTTTAAGTGTGGGGATGTTGGTAGGTGTGATTTGCATCATGTTTAGGGTTTAATTTATTATGTATTAAGTGTTAATTTGAGTGTTTAGTATGTGTTTAGGATAGAATTATGTTAGTTTATGTGTTTAAGTGTTTTTATAGGTTAATATAAGTCTTTGAGCTTAAATGTTATATTTTTTAGGTACCTTGATGAGTTTGTTAGTGTTTCAGGGCCAACAAAGAAGAACGGAGAAGTTTCAGAGACTTTCGGGCCGAAACCACGACCTATAATCGTGGCACAATAGGCCACAATTGTGACAGATACATGCAAGCTAGCCTACGATCGTGGCTTAAGGGACACGATGGTGACAGAAAGACTCTACCATAGGCCATGATCGTTGCATTTGAGCCACGATTGTGGCCTATATAGGGCAAATGTGCAAACAAGAGAAAACACCAAGTTTTGAGGGATTTTTATACCGTTTCGATCCCGACAAAACCATAAGGCTGCCAAGGTAATTAAAGAATATAAAGAATAAAAGATGGGACTTTTACATCAACCATATCCCAAAACCCTAGAGAGCTTTATCAAAAAATTGAGGAAGGAAACAAAGGAAGAAAGACGTGGAGACGAAGCCTACACAAAGTACTTCCCAAAACAAGAGGTTTCCCAAAGTTGCTACCTCCGTTATTCCGTTCTGAGTCTATTTCTAGTTTTATTTCATTTTTTATGATTGTATAAAATTTGAGACAACCAAAGATGATAGATTTGTTGACTGTTGAATACTTTTTCTAAACCCAACTTTGGGAATTTTGTCTTTGATATTAATAAAAGTTGATTTATTATGTTTTTATTGGATTATTTGTGATTTAATTTCTGTGCTTAATAATTCGGTAACAAACTGAGAGGGTGAACTGATTGAAAATTATTAAATTGCATTAACGAGAGTTCGGTAGTTTAATCGATCAAGAATTGAATCGAGTTAGTAAATTTTTGTAATGAGAGATCTTACATAAGTTTTTGATAGTTTATTAGACAACTTAAGATGTAATTTAGGTTTGGGATAAATTATGAATCGAGAGGTTGCAATTTCTCATAATCTAATTAGGGTTAATAATTATAACTCGAGAGAGGTTGCAATTTTATAATTTATTAGGTTTTCATTAAAGTCAGATAAAATCTCCTTTCTCCTAATTGGTAGTTTTTAGGTTGTTTTGTGATTGGGTGAGAAATTGCTATCTTGTTTATATTTTCATATTTGATTATTGAAATTAATTGCGTGATTGAATATTTTCTTGTTTAGTTTTGTTCTCTTTGAATTATTGTGAATTGAGATCTATCTTATAGTTTAGGATTAAATTATTCCTCCTTATACGATTGACATCTTAGGTACTACGTGAATGACCTGTGTGCTTGCAGTAATATCTAGGTTAAACGTATTAAAACTTTGTCATATCGAAACTTATGATCAAGGTGTCACCCCTATATATTGAAGCAAAGCATGCAAATTCTTATCTATTTCTGAAAATTTATACTCAAACCTCTCCAGGTGAAGATGATACTTGTGTCAGATTGATGGTGTTAAAAGAAATAGAGGTTATTGAACATCCAAATCATCCTAATGATGTGATGGAGTACTTCTTTAAGGGAATCACTTGACACATAACGAAACTGCCTTTTCTATTTCTTGAAAAACATCATCATGCTTAAACAAGCATTATCCAAAAGTTCAATCTCACAAGCTACATATATATTTAGCTAAGTGAGTAATCAAAGAACCAAGACAAGATGATAAAATGGCGTTAACTTACATTACTAACTAAGCAACCATATTAATTTGAACCTTATGTACCATACACCAAATAAAGAATAATTTAGCTTTAGTGTATGTATAGGCTATAGCCTTTCTCCCTAAATAATAAAAAAAGAAAAATTGCAAATAAATCTATTTGATTACTTTTAAAAACTTCCTTTAGATTGACTTGAATGATACTTAAACTTGTCACAGGACATTGATTCCCAAACATCTCAAGGATTAAAATCACCATAGTCCATAATAGATTCCTTATATTAGGTATAATTGGCTTATTCTTTAGTTGTAAACCTAATGCCCAACTGAATTCAATGATACTTTGTTTAAATTTTGTACCCATATATTACACAACATTAGGACTATATAAAGTGAAATTATCAAATTTATCAAATTAAAGGTAGTATAAAACTCCCTTATCAATTCAATAAACACTAGAAATCTAATTTGCATAAATTTTCTCTAACTCATATCATCAATTAAAGCATCAAATTTTTCTTTGATATTTAACTCCTTTAAATGAAGGTAATGCATATACTTATCTAAATTAATTTACATAAGGGTTAATGTCACCTTATGAACTTTTTCAATCTACCTAAAAAAACAAAAATTTCTTACTTAAACCTACAAAACAATTACACAAAAGCAAACAAATGAAACCAATAAATAATTAAAATAATAATAAAAATTATTTTGTTTAGGTTACCTCCCAAAGAGCACAATGGTTTAATGTCATTATGTTTGACGAAACTTTTTCTTTTTAATATTTTAAGTATTAAAAGGGTGCCAAATAAATATTCATTAAACTTGGGACCGCTATATCCTTATAAAATTGTTTCAATCTTTGTCCTTTCACCTCGAAGATCTTTCTAGTATCTAAACTCTTTATTTTCACTTTAACATAAGGAAATACATTAGTGATAATAAAAGAACCAATCCATTGAGAACATAAGTTAGTTTCCAACTTTAATTACGAATTATAGTAGCATGTCGTAACACTATACAAAATAACTATACTTAAAACTATAGCTAGTGATAAGTCTAAGTCGATCCTATAGAGAGTGTATGTAAAACTTTTGTATTGGAAGAAATTAGTGTTTAGGATTTTGGGGGGTTGGTTTGACTCAAATAACAAAATAAAATGAAATTAAACTAACGAAAGTGAATTAAACATATGTCATTGCATTATTGTTTTCACACCTCTCTTAGAACTATTGATCCTAAATTAACAACAAAAACCGTTAATCTCGATTTTCCTTTATATTAGATTTAATCAGAACAAGATCTTTAATTAAACCTAACTATCAAACAACCTAGAACTAGTTTTTTAGATTTACTTGGACAATCTTATTAAGATTAGGAAAGCAGATCAATATAAGCACTAACTACACAAGTTTAGGTTATATTGTCCCTAATGATTTAACACCATTTGTTCCACAAATAAATCTATAACACAACGATTATGTATTCTATTTAAGATTCTAGCAATGGTTTCATATACAAACAATCTAATGAGAACAAGAATAGCGATTATCCATACACAATACCCAAATCAATAGATGTAGAATAATGTAAATAATTCTTAAGGAGAGAAAGAACGATGATACACAATGATGATATGCTTAAATGTGATCTTAGGTGTCGATTTAACCTCCCAATTGGAGTAGGAAAGCTTATCCCTCTATGGATCTTAAAAGATTAAGTTCTTTGCTCCTTCACAAAGTCCCAAAATGATTCTCTTATTTTTTGCCATCAAAATGTTCTATTTATATTTTAAAAATTAGGTTTCTAGGCATATAAACGGTCTGATACATGGTCAGGTTTCAAACTATATAATTTGGAAAAATTTAGAAATCGTAAAGATACATGGTTGGATATAAGGCCGTGTATCTAATCGTTTAAGTCCAAATGTGTCTTCCAATTACATACATGGTTGTATAAGTATATACACGGCCATATATCTCCCAGGTTTTGTTGAATTGTTATTCTTCTTGTGATTTCTTATCCGATCCTCACCCTAGTTCATCTCCTTCTTGTTCCATAAGGGTAAATGAGATTGAACATCAAAATGTTGGCTTAATGAATGTGCTCTTAACTTATTTTAGCTTGTATGCTTCCAAATTGTACCTAAAACCAAATGTGAACTAAAATAAGTATCTTCAGCATTTCGCGACAATAATCACTAAGTGTTAAAAAGTGAATGTATAAAAAATTAAGCACACATCAAATTCCCCCACATTTAGGCTTTGACCGTCCTCAGACCAAATAATAAAATCAAAGTCACAAACTAAACCCTTTCACAATTTCCATATTTCCTAAGAATAAATATCCATAAGTAAAGAGAAATAGCTTTCAAAATCATAACTAAACATTAAATTCCTCTACCTATGATCAATCAACAATCATCACCTATAGAAACTAAGCAATCTAGTAATATACTTAGACAAAGTGTGTAAACAACATTGATCTATAGGTATACTCAAACACCATTCATGATCATGACATTCCACAATTTTGCACATCATTTTATTTCTCCACCACCATGATTCATTTGCATAATCATGAATTGATAGGACTTTTTAAGGTTATAATATGGGTAAAGGTTAAGGTGAGATGTATTTGGGTAATGTGACATAAAAGCATCAAAAGTAATGAAGCAAGAAAAACACTCAATGAAACATCAAGAACAAAAATCAACATTTATTCAAAACTATGTATATCAGCTATGATGAATATAAAAACTATATTTCATAGCTTAACTTCAAGCTCTCACACCATAAACCACAAGAAGCATAATTGATTAAAAGGGATCACTTGTAAAAATCAATGATAACAATACATTGAAATTATAAGGAGTATCCTTCAAAGCAACATCTACCTCATATGCATCATACTCAAATCACCATTTCCATACAACTTTAGAAGGAAAATTTAATTATAAATAACTTTGGAAAACAAATGCATTTCCTCTTTGATACTTTTATTTAAATACTTTTTTCTTTTCTTTTTTGTTTTATTTTGCTTTCTCTTTTTCTTTCTTTTTCTCTCTGTTTGTTTTTCAAAAAAATTTGAAAGAAGCTACATTAACATTGGAATTCATTGATATGGCATAAAATGACATCGTAAAATTATTACTAACCTGCACGTATGCACACCCCTACACTTATACTTTGTATATCCATAAACATCAACAATCAACAAATGTTCTACTAGCTTTAAGCTTGGGTAGGATATTTAGTTAGGTTTAAGGCATGTAAATTGGTTAGTATAAAAATAAAAAGTAAATAAAGCTCAAGGGTGCTTATCAAAGGCAAAATTCATATCAATAGGTGGCTATCTGGCTAATGTAGCTAATGAAACAAAGAATGCCTATATCAATTTTAGCTTAACGCATGTGATAAAAATATGGTCTTGAATAGAAAATCAAAGCAAAGTTAGGATGTACATGTCATAAAGGTTGTACATAAACAATAGACAATGATACTGATATTGATGTGTTAGTTTATAAAGGCTCAAAATCTCATACACTTGTTTCTACTACTTGTAACTATTCTTCTAAAGATAATGTATATTGACCAATCACAAGAGTAAAAGTACATGCTTAAGTTTCCATGAATTTTCTAGTCAATTCACTCTCTAATTATGACTGTATAGTCTTAAAAGAAATAGAAAAGGAGAAAAAGTTTGTTTGTTTATTTGATTTTGAAAAAATCTAAAAAAAACACACATAAGTAATAAATAGGCTTTAAAATGTACATGAAAACAAAGATCTCCAACCCCACACTTAAAATTTACATTGTCCCCAATGTGATATCAAATGTAAGAAATGGAGCATTTAATGGAAACCACAATTGTAAGAATGTAAATAACAAAATTAAACTTCCTTTGGTTTCCTTCCTAGGCAGTACTTTTGTTTATTGTAGTTGACTCAACTCTATGTTTTCCTCATCAAGTTATAAAATTTTGATCTCCATGAATTACAACTTTGGCATTTTCCACTTAACCTTCTTAAGGATAAGGCTTAAGTCATTGGCCACTTACATGTAATATCTTCCCTGTTTTCAAACTTTTAATCTCTACTGCACCATAAGGAAAGACATTAGTTATCATAAAAGGATCAACTTAATAAGATGACATTTATGTAGAAACAATTTATATTTAGCGTAATGAAAAAGCACTTTTTGACCAATGATAAAGCTTTTTGACAAGATATTAAAAGTTTCAGTCTTCTCTTTTTGTTGAAACCGCTTCTTGTCCATTTGTATACTTCCATTTACAATCTTCCTGTATTGAAAGGTCAATCACATTAATTGCAAAAATAGAGTATTCGTCATAGGAGTGCTTACTAACATAAAAAATATTGAAACGAGTAACTTCCCCATCAAATTCTATCGTGAAGGTACCCTCACGAACATTTATCTTAGTTTTGGCCATGTTGAGAAATGAGCTCCTTAGTGAGATAGTTATTAGTTTATATGAAGTTTCATCATTCATGTTAATCATATAAAAATCAATAGGAAATATTATTTCATTTACCTACATAAGCACACCCTTAATCACCCAATCTAAATAAGCATTAAAATAATCAACCAATTGTATAGTAACACTAGTTTCTTTTAATAACCCTAAATTTAAAGAAGCATACATGGAATGAGGCATAACATTAATTCATACTCCTGAATCTAACATAACCTGTTTAATCTCAGTGTTACCAATTCTGAAAGGAATAATAAACATGTCTGGGTCTTTACACTTAGTGTAGTGCACCACTCTCATAGGACATATTCCTGAACACTCTGACTGCATTCAAAAACGTACTCAACTAGGGTGGCATGCTAGAATAGTCAAACAATCAAACTTATTGAAAATTTTTCTTTGAAAGACATCACACATATAACACTGAAAATTAATAATCAAAATCGACACATTTTTTATAAACATCATAATCACAATTGTCATTACAAACTCACATTTGATCAAACGTTAAACACATTGTCGAAATTTCAATAATCTTTTGGGCCCATTAAAAATGTCAAAAATGTATTTGGTTACAACTATTATTACAAACATAATTCATTTATACAATAAATGAAGCTTGCGGAATACAATATTTAATACAAAATTTACAGAAAATATATGCAGACACCAACTGATCCCGACCTCTATCTCTTACTCAGTTGCAATGGCTTGACTGCAATTTATCTAACTGGAAATCTTTTCTAAGCTTAAAAAAATATTGCAAATATTAGGTTGAGTTTTACGAACTTAGTGAGTGGACCATTCTCGATGGTCACTCAATCACATAACACATCAATTCATGTACTCATAAAATTCACATCACTTCATCAATTTAACATGTTAAGTCACATACATTTCATATTCACTTAAATCATATTTCACATTCAGAAATCATTGAAACTATTTTTTTTAACCATTTAAATCATACATATCAAATGTATATGAAATGCTCATAAGACTCACTTTCAATTGTTATTTTTGTGACCGAGTGCCTATAATTGCTCGTATCCATTGTGGATACCAGGCTTATTAATGACTATCCCTTATCTGTTAGGGATACAGGGCTCATTTTACATAGTGAACCTTTAAGCACTTTCTGAGCTTTAAGCTCTTTTTCACTTTCTGAGCTTTAAGTTCTTTTTAGGTGGCTACTTCGGTCACAATAGCCTTTATTTGTTCATGCATTCATGTAATGAAATGCAACATTCACATATATTCAATCAATCACTTGATTCATTTTCACGTTCACATTCACATTTATCAACGGACCTTGGTCTAGAATTCAACAATAATGATGAGTATCACTTATTCATTCAAATTCACATTCAAGGAGCACTTCCAATGATTTTTACATTTATCAAACTCCTATGACTGTTTATGTCCAGTATTGTCTCAATCACTTTCAAAATTAGTAGTAATTCAATAAAGAAATTTAAACAGAACAAAGCATGAAAATGAGACCATCTAGGCTGACTCATAGTACGCTTCAGATTAGCATTAGCTTCAATGATCCAAAAACATCTGGATGCAGACGTTTTATCCTACATATCAACATCATACAATACACATATTGCACACACATTATTAATTGCACAATCACATAAACATTCAATTATACACATATGTATATGTGTAATGTATAACGCATGCTCATATTGACTATTCCGGGTATGTTCCCTTAATCATGCCTCTTGATCATTAAAACCTTATCATTTGTATGTGTCTAACTTTTTCTTAGGTTTACACATCAAGAACACTTGGTTATTCTAATATCATAAATTAATTACTCGTCATTTCTTTTCTAGCATTATATGCTCTTATAATACCCAATTCTCATTCATCTATACTTAATACTCATCATTCATTTCCTTTTAATCTCATTAGCATTCATAAGATCACTTTCATTCATCATGAGATCATTTTCATTCATCTCACTTTTTCCTTCTCATAATTTCTTCGAGTCTAGGTCCATTAGGTGGACCTTATGTCCGTAGGACGGACATATACCTATATATATTATCTTTCAAAGCAATTTTAGTCCAAATGGCTAGTAAATGTCTATTAAGCAAACTTAATGTCCGCTGAGTGGACCTTCTCAGATTTTTCAGCTTTCCAGACATGCTCATATCCATTTGAAGGGATATCATGTTCGCTAGGCAAACATTCACAGGACGCCTACAGAAATATGAAAATTTTCCCCTTTAGACAGCAAAATCTCTCCTCGGAGTCTTCATAGAAGCTATAGAACTCAAAGTCCTCTTCGAAAGCATACCTAAATGACCTCAATCAAACATCAATAACAAAAGTTATACTTTTTTGTCTAACATCTATCCAATTGAATTCATATTTTCCAGATTTCTAACTCTTTACTTACGACATTCAACACCTTATGCTTGGTCTATCATTTCTAGTTTAATTACTCATCATTTCCATATCATTCTTAACTCCATTTCAGCTCAATATCATCCATAAACAAATCATAGTCTATGATTGATCATGAACAATAAAACAAAACATATACATATATATATTCATCATTAATTTTTCTGCACATGTTCAACTTCATTTCCACTTTCATTTCACTTCTAACTATCAGCTTAATAGTTCCCATTTCAAGACACCACATTACTTCCTTTCTTTAGCTCTAGACTCATTTTAATTCATCTCCAAAACACCCAAAGAGATCTATATTAATAAACTAAGAAAATAGAACATAAACAGATTATCTATCAAATTTTTCTGCACTTTTTCCTGCATCATCTTTAATGATCTTTCTATTTCAAATTCATCTTTACAACAACTTATGAAATATTGATCATTATAAAAAAAAAAAAAGAATACATCAATGTGTTCATTTCCTTACCCACGTTCCAACATATATAAAAGACCATTTACTCTATTAATCCAACATTCTATCATTCCATAATCTTTTACCCATCAAAACACAAAAGTAAGACATGGATACGTCCATTGTTCACCCACGTTACACATATATTTTCAACATCTTTTTTTTATCATTCATCCTCTTAAACTATCATCAAATATGATTTATGTAACAAAGCCATGAAGATTAATATGTTACTTACTTGATTTACCCAAAGCTTCTTCAAGAGTCTTCAAGAAACCCTAGCCCCCAAACATCTCACTATCATCTTCATTTATGAAGGAGAGATTAGGTTTTTTTTATGACAAGATGAAGAGATAACAAGGATCTTGAAGTAGTAGTGTAGGATTTTGACGAAAATCAACATGAAGGGGTTGGGTTGTGAGAAGCAAAATGTCGTGGCTTTGAGAGAAGAGAAGAAGAGTGAAGAAAATGAAGAAGAGGAGGAAACAAACATAAGCAATAAAAATGATGAGTGAAAAACCATCTCATGGTCTTTCACTTAGATATTTTCATGGAATGGATACGTGGCAAGTGGCATGACACATGTCACTTGTCACATATCTTATTCCTATGGCTTTACTTGGTCCTATATTTAATAACTAGTCCATTTGATTCCAATTTCTAATCTAATTTTCAATGACATGTGTCATTAAATCCAAATGTCATTCATCAAAATTTCTACTGTCATCTGACATTTATTTTTACTACAATTCATCAGTTATACTGCCACTTGGCATTTTTCCTAATCTAAAAATTACCCAAATTTTCATAAATTTTCCTAAATTTCATCAAAAATTCTAAATCACCAATTATACACACCAACTCAATTTTTAAGACACATAAACCA